>WNWK01035568.1:2500-19687 GCA_009830355.1 Cherax destructor | reverse complement strand
TTGCATGCATTGAAAGTCCTATTATTTATTACTGTTATAATCCTATTGCACTTGGCAGATGGGACTTGTCTTATTGCCTCTAGCTAATGTTTCTGCAAGACTAGTCAGGCATTTTCAATTGGATTTATTTTTCACTGGAATCCTGTTAATGTGGTGTCCACTCTCGTCTAGAATTGCAACTAGACTTGTGGCAGACGTTATTGCATGTTCCCAACAATTTTTTGGCATTAAACCAAAAATTAAAAAAAAATCTCTAGCACATGATTGAGTTTGATATCTACAGGAGTGATGATAATTATGCCTTTTATGCAAGTGTCTGGAGTGCTGGATACTAAGGGAGTTCTAGCATTAATTTCACTGTCAAACAGGTTTGATTAGCACCATCTTTGAATGAGTCTTGTGTGAAACTTGCATTTTTTTAGTTTTTTAATGTTATAACTTCTGTGCCTAAGATATTAGACAGATGGTACTTTATAAAGCTTGACTGAATTCTTTGATTGAATCTAATTTATATTGCCATGTAGCTCATATCTTATGTGTACCCTTTATTATAAACAGTATACTGTACAAAGTTTTATAAGCTCACAGGTCAACAAAAACTAGACATTCCCTTAAAAATGTTTTGAAATATGCAAAACTTGTAAGCTTTTGTTTTCCTGTGAGATTGCAAGAACATTAAACAAACCTGGCATCATTGTGGAGTGATACCATGTAAACATTGCAGAGAGAGTGTGTGTGTGTGTGTGCGTGCGTCGCGTGTGTGCGTGCGTGCGTGTGTGCGTGCGTGTGTGCATGCGTGCATGAGTGTACATGTACTCACCTAGTTGTGGTTGGTGTGTGTACGTGTGTTTTCACCTATTTGTGGTTGCAGGGGTGAAATCAGAGCTCCTGGCCCTGCCTACATGTGTGTGTGTGTGTGAGGGAGAGTGCATATGTGTGTGAGGGAGAGTGCATATGTGTGAGGTGTGTGTGTGTGTGAGAGAGAGCGCATGTGAGTGTAGGTGTAAGTGTGTGAATGCATGTACGTGTGTGTGGATGCTTGCCTATTTGTGGTTGTAGAAGTCTATTCTCAGATCCTGGCCCTGCCTCTTAACTTGCCACTTTTCAGATGCACTCCCTCTTAGTCTCATGGGGTCTATAATATCTGATATTAAAACTATGTATGGGGCCTGCCTCCACCACTTTCTTGCCAAGATCATTCAACTTCCCAACTACTCTGAGACTGAATAAATTCTTCCTAACAACCCTGTGGCTCATCTGTGACTTTTAACTTCCAGCAGTGTCCCAAGTTCCTGTTTTTTCCCTCCCAAAGAACCTATCCTTGTCTACCTTATAAATTCTTTTGAGTATTTTGTATGTTGTTATCATGTCCTCCTTGATTCTTATGCCCTCCAATGTCTTTAGTCCCAGTTCCATTACCCTCTTCTCATAGCTCATGCCTTTACCTCAGGAATAAGTCCCTGTTGCATACTTCTGCACTTTATCGAGTTTCTTAACATGCTTTTTTCAAGTGTGGATTCCATACTAGTGCTGCATTTTCTAAGATGGGACTGATGTATATTGTTTAAAGGGCCCAGAATGACTGTTGAGATTTCTGAAAGCTACTCTTAGATTTGACAAGCAAACATTGGCAACAGAGATTATTCAGCTGATGTGAGCCTCTGGCAGTGTATTGAGTTAAAGTCTGCAGCCTCTGTCCCCCATGGTCTATACTCAATTTCTGGTCTTTTTTTTCTCTTCCTCAATCTTCATTACCCTGCATTTACTGGGGTTGAATTCAAGCAGCCACTTATCTGACCACTTGCAGTTTGTCCAGATCCCTTTGGAACCTTTCCTTGTCCTCATCTGTTTTGATTCTCCACACCGGTTTTATGTTATAATCAAACTGGGACATATCCGAATCATTTACATCTGGAATATCATTCACATAAACCAGAAACAGTACAGGTCCTAATAATGATCCTTGCATAACCCCACTAGTTACTCTTCCCCATTCTTAAAACTATATATGAAGACTGCCTCAACTGCTTCCTTACCAAGAGCATTCTACTTTCCAACTACCCTGAGACTGAAGAAATACTTCCTGACATCCTTGTGGCTCATCTTTAAGCCTTTTCTTAGCCATCATGTAGATCTACATTATTGATGCCAGGGTCCCTTGTGTAGATCTATGTTTTGAGCACAACTCCTTCAGATAAGCTGAAAGCGGTAAATTTTGGCCTAGATGTGAGAGAATGGGTCTTTACAGTGAGTGTGAACAGTATAAAAAAAATCTTGCCCCATGATGGGAAAAGCAAAATTCTGACCTTGTGTTTGGTTTAAAATAGCGAATTTCATGCATTTTCTAGAATGGTTTTATAGTTTAACTGGATATTTCTTGGTATCAGTTGATTGAATGAAAGGTATACTACTGAAATAGAGATGATTTTGGCTGGTTTCAGGACCAGAAGTAGCTTGAAATTGGGCTCAAAGTAGTAGAAATATTTGATTTTACCAATTTTCCTGAGGACAGGTAAGGTTCCCCTATGTCTCCTGGTCTGCTTTATAGGCTTTTAATAGGTCTGATTCAATTATAATTGAATAATAATTTTTGGAACACCATAAATCATGACCAATCATTCTTTGTTATATTTTATTATTTGGGAAGTAGGGTAAATATGTATTCAATTTTTTATGTGGTGATTAATTCAAAATGGAAGGCAAGTGGAGAGGCCTGAAGATGTGATTAATGAACAGAGGAAATGTTGTTTTAGTGCCTGGAATATCTAGTGTTTATTTTGTACTCTATTTTTAAATTGGAATTTTTTAAATTTGAGTAAAATTGGCCAAATTACTAACTTCCATTCACTTTATTGGATAGTTCTGATAGTGTCTTGTGCTCATTCAATAAAAAAGAAGGTATACTAGTGAAATAGCAAAGAATTTGGTCGAATGGAGCATTGGAATTGGCTTATAAACACTGAGGGCAATATTAATTTTGGGGGTCTGGAGAGTGAAAACGCTAACTTCCAGCTGTATCCTTGCGCTCCCATTTCTTGCCTCTCGAATATCCTGTTCCTGACTGCCCAATCAGTTTCCCTGAGTACTTTGTATGTTGTGTGTGTGAGTATATATGTACAAACACCTGCAATAACACATGTACATAACAGTACTCTATTGTTTACAAAGGTCAAAGCTTAACCCTTGGTGCCACCTGCCCTCTTTGGCCTTATTGCATCTACTTTTGAAGCTGTATATTGAGATTGCCTCAACCACAGCCTCATGTAAGTAAATCTGCTTTTCAGCTACCTCACTACTCAAGAAATACTTCCTTGCATACTTATGACTCGTCTGTGTCTTCAGTTTCCACCTGTGTCCTTTTGATCTTGGTCTTCCTAATTCAGTTTTTCCCATCAGCCCTGTCAACCCCTTTTATGTCCTAATCATATCTATTGCACTTCTTCTTCATCAGCTTCAGTTACTTTAACCTCTCCTCAGTACATTCCTCTTAGTTTTGGTACTACTCAGGCTGCAAACATTGGATCTTTTTGAGATTTTGCAATTTATATTCAAGGGGAGGTGGTAAACCTGAAAGGAAGGGTTACTAACTTCTTAATCAGGCACAGCGTTACCGTACTGCTACTGTTGTTTGGGGGACCCATCCACAGTGGCTAAAAAAAAAAAAAAAAACGACTCATAACCCTAGCTGGCATGACAATTGTATCAGAGTAGTGACTCTCACTACATGGCTAAGGCAGTTGGGAGGTTGAGTCACCAGAACTCCTAGCAAGAATCAAATCTTAACCTCTTTTCCACACTGTGTGTGTGTTTGTGTATGCAAGTGTCTAACTGTAATTTCCTATTTAAGCCTGCATTGGGAAGAGGGGATGGAGAAGCAGAGCAGGTTCCAACTCTTGGTCCTATCTCTTAATTTTTAACTGACATGATTGAGGCATTACGTAGAATGAAAGGGGGTAAAGCAGCTGGAATTGACGGAATCATGACAGAAATGTTAAAAGCAGGGGGATATATAGTGCTGGAGTGGTTGGTATTTTTGTTTAATAAATGTATGAAAGAGGGGAAGGTACCTAGGGATTGGCAGAGAGCATGTATAGTTCCTTTATATAAAGGGAAGGGGGATAAAAGAGTGTAAAAATTATAGGGAATAAGTTTACTGAGTATACCAGGTAAAGTGTATGGCAGGGTTATTATTGAAAGAATTAGAGGTAAGACAGAGAGTAGGATTGCAGATGAGCAAGGAGGCTTTAGAGTGGGTAGGGGATGTAGATCAAGTGTTTACAGTGAAGCATATATGTGAACAGTATTTAGATAAAGGTAGAGAAGTTTTTATTGCATTTATGGATTTAGAAAAGGCATATGATAGAGTGGATAGGGGAGCAATGTGGCAAATGTTGCAAGTGTATGGAATAGGTAGTAAGTTACTGAAGGCTGTAAAGAGTTTTTATGAGGATAGTGAGGCTCAGGTTAGGGTGTGTAGGAGAGAGGGAGATTACTTCCCGGTAAAAGTAGGTCTTAGACAGGGATGTGTAATGTCACCATGGTTGTTTAATATATTTATAGATGGGGTTGTAAAAGAAGTAAATGCTAGGGTGTTGGGGAGAGGGGTGCAATTACATGGGGAATTAAATGCAAAATGGGAGTTGACACAGTTACTTTTTGCTGATGATACTGTGCTTATGGGAGATTCTAAAGAAAATTTGCAAAGGTTAGTGGACGAGTTTGGGAGGGTGTGTAAAGGTAGAAAGTTGAAAGTGAATATAGATAAGAGTAAGGTGATGAGGGTATCAAACGATTTAAATAAAGAAAAATTGGATATCACATTGGAGAGAGGGATTATGAAAGAAGTAAATGTTTTAAGATATTTGGGAGTTGACGTGTCAGCGGATGGGTTTATGAAGGATGAGGTTAACCATAGAATTGATGAAGGAAAAAAGGTGAGTGGTGCGTTGAGGTATCTGTGGAGACAAAACGTTATCCATGGAGGCAAAGAAGGGAATGTATGAAAGTATAGTGGTACCAACACTCTTATATGGGTGTGAAGCATGGGTTGCAAATGCTGCAGCGAGGAGGAGGCTGGAGGCAGTGGAGATGTCCTGTCTAAGGGCAATGTGTGTGTAAATATTATGCAGAAAATTCGGAATGTGGAAATTAGGAGAAGGTGTGGAGTTACTAAAAGTATTTGTCAGAGGGCTGAAGAGGGTTGTTGAGGTGGTTTGGTCATTTAGAGAGAATGGATCAAAGTAGAATGACTTGGAGAGTGTATAAATCTGTAGGGGAAGGAAGGCGGGGTAGGGGTCGTCCTAGAAAGGTTGGAGGGAAGGGGTAAAGGAGGAATTGTGGGCGAGGGCTTGGACTTCCAGCAAGCATGTGTGAGCGTGTTAGATAGGAGTGAATGGAGACGAATGGTTTTGGGACATGACGATCTGTTGGAGTGTGAGCAGGGTAACATTTTGTGAAGGGATTCAGGGAAACCAGTTAATTGATTTAATTGAACTTGAGTCCTAGAAATGGGAAGTACAATGCCTGCACTTTAAAGGAGGGTCTGGGATAGTGACAGCTGGGAGGACAACTCTCAGCTGTCGTATCTGAGCTCTCTACAAAGACAGTGATTATGTATGAGTGTGGTGAAAGTGTTGAATGATGATGAAAGTATTTTTGGGGGATTTTCTTTCTTTTTGGGTCACCCTGCCTCGGTGGGAGACGGCCGACTTGTTGAAAAATATATATATACAGTGGTACCTCGAGTTACGATGGTCCCCAAAATCGCACTTTTATGTAAGTTTATTTTTAAATGCTTTTGTAGGTATATTTTTGGGTGTGTAAAAGGACTAGTCTATTTTACATTATTCCTATAGGGATAAATTGTTTGGTAATGGCACTTGAACAGCATTCTCGAACGAAAAATATCGTAACTTCGAGGTACCACTGTATATATTATATATACAGTGGTACTCGACTTCGATATTTTTTCATTCCAGAATGCTGTTCAAGTGCCATTACAACGAATTTATCTCCATAAGAAATGATGTATAATAGACTAGTCCTTTAGACCCCAAAATTACACTTCCAAATCATTTAAAAATCAACTTACATAAAAGGGTGTGTTTGGGGACCATGTAAGTCGGGTACCACTGTATATATATATATATATATATATATATTTTTTTTTTTTTTTTCAACAAGTCGGCCGTCTCCCACCGAGGCAGGGTGACCCAAAAGAAAGAAAATCCCCAAAAGAAAATCTTTCATCATCATTCAACACTATCACCACACACATACATAATCACTGTCTTTGCAGAGGAGTCAGGATACCAGCTGAGAATTGTCCTCCCAGCTGTCACTATCCCAGACCCTCCTTAAAGTGCAGGCATTGTACTTCTCATTTCCAGGACTCAAGTCCAACTAAATCAATTAACTGGTTTCCCTGAATCCCTTCACATAAGAACATAAGAAAGGAGGAACACTGCAGCATTCCTGTTGGCCCATACTAGGCAGGTCCTTCACAATCCATCCCACTAACAGAATAATTGCCCAACCTAATTTTCAATTCTACCCAAGAAATAAGCTTTGATGATTCTATTAACTCAAGTGCGAGTCCCACTCAAATCCAACCTTTCTCACTCATGTATTTATCCAACCTAAATTTAAAACTACCCAAGGTCCTAGCTTCAATAACCCTACTAGGCAGACTGTTCCACTCATCAACTACCCTATTTCCAAACCAATATTTTCCTATATCCTTTCTAAATCTAAACTTATCCAACTTGAATCCATTATTGCGGGTTCTCTCTTGGAGAGATATCCTCAAGACCTTATTTATATCCCCCTTAATAATACCCATCTTCCACTTATATACCTCGATCATGTCTCCCCTCATTCTTCGTCTTACAAGTGAATGTAATTTAAGGGTCTTCAATCTTTCTTCATAAGGAAGATTTCTAATGCTATGAATTAACTTTGTCATTCGTCGCTGAATGTTTTCTAACGAATTTATATCCATTCTGTAATATGGAGACCAGAACTGAGCTGCCTAATCTAGGTGAGGCCTTACTAATGATGTATAAAGCTGTAATATAAACGCTGGACTTCTGTTGCTTACACTTCTTGATATAAATCCCAATAATCTATTTGCTTTATTTCTTACGCTTAGGCATTGCTGACTTGGTTTGAGGTTGCTGCTAACCATAACCCCCAAATCCTTTTCACATTCTGTACGGCTGAGTTCAACATTATTAAGCTGGTAGGTGCTAGGGTTATGAACATTCCCGAGCTTTAGAACTTTGCATTTATCTACATTGAACTGCATCTGCCATTTTTCTGACCAGGAATTGAGTTTGTCTAAATCCTCCTGTAGTTCCCTGACATCTACGTCTGAATCGATTATCCTACCTATCTTCGTGTCATCAGCGAATTTGCTCATATCACTAGTAATTCCCTCGTCAAGGTCATTTATATATATTATAAACAACAACGGGCCCAAAACCGATCCCTGAGGAACGCCACTTGTTACAGATCCCCACTCTGATTTAACCCCATTTATGCACACCCTCTGCTTCCTATTGGTGAGCCATGACTCGATCCATGACAACACTTTTCCCCCAATGCCATGAGCAGCCACTTTCTTTAACAGTCTCTGATGTGGTACTCTATCAAAAGCCTTACTAAAATCCAAATAAACAATATCGAATTCTTTATCATGATCAACTGCCTCAAAAGCCTTATTGAAAAAAGTTAATAAATTAGTTAGGCAGGAACGGCCCCTGGTGAATCCATGTTGAGTATCATTAATCAAATTATGCCTATCGAGATGGCTTCTAATAATATCAGCTATAATTGACTAGTAATTTGCCTACAATTGAGGTCAGGCTTATTGGGCGGTAATTTGACGGTAGTGACTTGTCCCCTGCTTTAAAAATAGGAATTACATTAGCCATTTTCCACATATCAGACACTACACCAGTTTGAAGAGATAACATAAGAACATAAGAACATAAGAAAGGAGGAACACTGCAGCAGGCCTGTTGGCCCATACTAGGCAGGTCCTTCACAATCCATCCCACTAACAGAATAATTGACCAACCTAATTTTCAATTCTACCCAAGAAATAAGCTTTGAAGATTCTATTAACTCAAGTGCGAGTCCCACTCAAATCCAACCCCTCTCACTCATGAATTTATCCAACCTAAATTTGAAACTACCCAAGGTCCTAGCTTCAATAACCCTACTAGGCAGACTGTTCCACTCATCAACTACCCTATTGCCAAACCAATATTTTCCTATATCCTTTCTAAATCTAAACTTATCCAATTTGAATCCATTATTGCGGGTTCTCTCTTGGAGAGATATCCTCAAGACCTTATTTATATCCCCCTTATTAATACCCATCTTCCACTTATATACCTCGATCATGTCTCCCTCATTCTTCGTCTTACAAGTGAATGTAATTTAAGGGTCTTCAATCTTTCTTCATACGGAAGATTTCTAATGCTATGAATTAACTTTGTCATTCGTCGCTGAATGTTTTCTAACGAATTTATATCCATTCTGTAAAATGGAGACCAGAACTGAGCTGCATAATCTAGGTGAGGCCTTACTAATGATGTATAAAGCTGATGTATAAAGAGTTCCATTTTGCATTCTTTAAGAACCCTTGCAAAAAGCTCATCAGGACTTGGCAATTTATTTTGTTTCAGTCGGTCTAGTTGTTTCATAACCATTTCGTTAGTGACTGTGATATTACATAATTTATCTTCTTCTGGGCCTCTGTAAAAATTAATTACTGGGATATTATTAGTGTCTTCCTGTGTGAAAACCGAGAGAAAATAATTATTAAAAATAGAGCACATATCATTCTCCTTGTCAGTAAGATGCCCAGAGTTATTTTTAAGGGGACCTATCTTATCCTAACTTTTGTTCTATAAACCTGGAAAAACTTTTTGGGTTAGTTTTTGAATCCCTAGCAATTTTAATTTCATAGTCCCGTTTAGCTTTTCTTATCCCCCTTTTAACGTCCCTCTTAATGTCAATATACTGATTTATAAGATGACCCTCACCTCTTTTTATGAGCCTATAAATTCCTTTCTTCTGCCCTAAAAGATACTTGAGCCTATTATTCATCCATTTTGGGTCATTTCTACTTGATCTAATTTCTTTATACGGGATAAATGTTCTTTTTGCAGCCTGTATAGTGTTAAGAAAACTGTCATATTGATACCTCTCTTCGTTACCCCAGTCCACAGTTGATAAGTGTTCTCTAAGTCCATTATAATCTGCTAAGCGAAAATCTGGGACCGTTACTGAATTATCCCTACTATCATACATCCATTCAATGCTAAAGGTAATTGACTTGTGGTCGCTTGAGCGAGTTCCTCTGTAATTTCTAAATTATTAACAAGGGTTTCCTTGCTTGCCAGAACCAAGTCAAGTAGGTTATTTCCCTTGTAGGTTCTGTTACAAACTGCTTCAAAAGCAATCCTGAACTACTTCTAAAAAGTCATTAGATTCTAAATTCCCTGTCAAGAAATTCCAATCAATTTGACTAAAGTTAAAGTCCCCTAGAATTACTACATTATCGTGCCTTGTGGCCTTAACAATTTCCTCCCAAAGTAGTCTCCCTTGTTCCCTATCTAAGTTTGGAGGACGGTAAATCACGCCTAAAATCAATTTTTCACACCCCTCTGAAAATTCTATCCAGACAGACTCTGTATGTGTTATTTCAGACTTTATACCCGTTTTTATGCAACAATTTAAATGATCACAGACATAGAGTGCCACCCCACCCCCCTTCCCGATACTTCTGTCTACTTGGAACAATTTAAAACCCTGAATGTGACATTCGGCAGGCAAGTCCCGATTTTTCATATTAAACCATGTCTCAGTTATTGCAAAAACATCAATATTACCCGTACTTGCAACTAATCTCAACTCGTCCATCTTATTCCTAGCACTACGACTATTGGTGTAATATATATTTAAAGACCCTCCTTTCTCTTTACCCTTCCTGCTCATTTCTGTTTTTCCACTATACCTATTACTGTCCTTGTCATCTAGTGTCACTAGCTTTCCACTATCCACCTTATTCTGCCTATTACTAGTTCTCCTAGAACTTATAATATTACTACACTGGGACTTCACTGTTTTCCCCCCAAAACCCATACCACTAACTATTTCTAGTTTAAAGCCTTAACAGCTCCCTCCACTGCAGTTCCCAGTGCCCCCACCCCAGACCTGGATAAGTGAACCCCATCCCTGGCATACATGTCATTTCTGCCATAGAAGAGGTCCCAGTTGTCAATGAAAGTTACTGAATTTTCCTTACAGTATTTGTCCAGCCAGCAATTGACACCAATTGCCCTGGACAGCCATTCATTTCCAACTCCTCTCCTTGGTAAAATACCACATATGACAGGGTTCCCACCCTTCTTCCTAATTATGTCTATTGCTGACCTAAACCTGCTAGTCAGGTCCTCACTCCTACGTCTGCCAACATAGTTGCCTCCAGCACTGAGACAGATAATAGGATTTCTCCCATTACCTCTCATGATGTCGTCCAGACGGCTAACAATATCCTCCATCCCAGCCCCAGGAAAGCAAACCCTCTGTCTCCTACTCCTATCATTCAAACAGAAAGCCCTATCCATGTACCTAACCTGGCTGTCCCCAACAACAACAATGTTTTTACCTTCCTTGGTGACGTTCGTCGTGACGCTCCCAGAAGTCGACTCACATTCATCGGGTAGCACGGAGAATGGGTTTGATGTTTCCACAACATTCTCCTGGGTCATCGTTGTTTCTACCTCTCCACCCGTCCTCTTGATCCTTAACTTTGTCCCATGCGTTCTAGCCACTGTCCAGGTTCCTTTCTTGGCTTGAGGATTCTCAACAGAAGGATTACTACGAATCCTCTTGTTTTCCTCAGTCAGTCGCATTATCTCAAGCTTAGCTACCCTCAGTTCTTCCTTCAGCTGCTGGTAGAGTAGCTCAAGAGAGGACATCTTAAGATTCACAGAGAGCACACAAGACACGTCTTCACTGAGTTAAGTCAGGTCCACCACAAGTTTTACCTAATCGGCACGACATATATATACAGTGGTACCTCGACTTACGATATTTTTCATTCAGAATGCTGTTCAAGTGCCATTACCAAACGAATTTATCTCCTTAAGAAATGTTGTAAAATAGACTAGTCCTTTTAGACCCCAAAATTACACTTACAAAAGCATTTAAAAATAAACTTACATAAAAGGGTGAGTTTGGGACCATCGTAAGTCGAGGTACCACTGTATATATATATACAGTGGTCCCTCGACTTACTGATATTTTTCATTCCAGAATGCTGTTCAAGTGCCATTACCAAACGAATTTATCTCCTTAAGAAATGTTGTAAAATAGACTAGTCCTTTTAGACCCCCAAAATTACACTTACAAAAGCATTTAAAAAAATAAACTTACATAAAAGGGTGAGTTTGGGGACCATCGTAAGTCGAGGTACCACTGTAAAATATATATATATATATATATATATATATAAATATATATAAATATATATATATAAATATATATATATATATAAATATATATATATATAAATATATATATATAAATATATATATATAAATATATATATATATATAAATATATATATATAAATATATATATATATATATATATATATAAATATATATATATATATGCATGCATGCATGCAAGACAACCACTATGAAAAATAGAGGAATTCCAAGCGCTTTCGTGACTACTCACATTATCAAGGAACTATGTTACCCTGCTCACACTCCAACAGATCGTCTTGTCCCAAAAACCATTCGTCTCCATTCACTCCTATCTAACACGCTCAAAATGCTTGCTGAAGTCCAAGCCCTCGCCCACAATACCTCCTTTACCCTTCCCTCCAACCTTTTCTAGGACGACCCCTACCCCGCCTTCCTTCCCTACAGATTTATACGCTCTCCAAGTCATTCTACTTTGATCCATTCTCTCTAAATGACCAAACCACCACAACAACCCTCTTCAGCCCTCTGACAAATACTTTTAGTAACTCCACACCTTCTCCTAATTTCCACATTCCGAATTTTCTGCATAATATTTACACCACACATTGCCCTTAGACAGGACATGTCCACTGCCTCCAGCCTCCTCCTCGCTGCAGCATTTGCAACCCATGCTTCACACCCATATAAGAGTGTTGGTACGACTATACTTTCGTACATTCCCTTCTTTGCCTCCATGGATAACGTTTTTGTCTCCACAGATACCTCAACGCACCACTCACCTTTTTCCTTCATCAATTCTATGGTTAACCTCATCCTTCATAAACCCATCCGCTGACACGTCAACTCCCAAATATCTGAAAACATTTACTTCTTCCATAATCCCTCTCTCCAATGTGATATCCAATTTTTCTTTATTTAAATCGTTTGATACCCGCATCACCTTACTCTTATCTATGTTCACTTTTAACTTTCTACCTTTACACACTCTCCCAAACTCGTCCACTAACCTTTGCAACTTTTCTTTAGAATCTCCCATAAGCACAGTATCATCAGCAAAAAGTAACTGTGTCAACTCCCATTTGCATTTAATTCTCCAAAATTTAATCCCACCCTCTCCCCAACACCCTAGCATTTACTTCTTTTACAACCCCATCTATAAATATATTAAACAACCATGGTGACATTACACATCCCTGTCTAAGACCTACTTTTACCGGGAAGTAATCTCCTCTCTCCTACACACCCTAACCTGAGCCTCACTATCCTCATAAAAACTCTTTACAGCCTTCAGTAACTTACTACCTATTCCATACACTTGCAACATTTGCCACATTGCTCCCCTATCCACTCTATCATATGCCTTTTCTAAATCCATAAATGCAATAAAAACTTCTCTACCTTTATCTAAATACTGTTCACATATATGCTTCACTGTAAACACTTGATCTACACATCCCCTACCCACTCTAAAGCCTCCTTGCTCATCTGCAATCCTACTCTCTGTCTTACCTCTAATTCTTTCAATAATAACCCTGCCATACACTTTACCTGGTATACTCAGTAAACTTATTCCCCTATAATTTTTACACTCTCTTTATCCCCTTCCCTTTATATAAAGGAACTATACATGCTCTCTGCCAATCCCTAGGTACCTTCCCTCTTTCATACATTTATTAAACAAAAATACCAACCACTCCAGCACTATATCCCCCTGCTTTTAACATTTCTGTCATGATTCCGTCAATTCCAGCTGCTTTACCCCCTTTCATTCTACGTAATGCCTCACGCACCTTCCCCACACTCATATCCTGCTCTTCTTCACTCCTAAACGATGTTGTACCTCCCTGGCCAGTACATGAAATTACCGCCTCCCTTTTTCATCGACATTTAAAAGTTCCTCAAAATATTCCGCCATCTACCCAATACCTCCAGCTCCCCATCTACTAACTCCCCTACTCTCTTTTTAACTGACAAATCCATTCGTTCCCTAGGCTTTCTTACCTTGTTTATTTAACTCCAAAATAAATTTTTTCTTGTTTTCAGGAAAATTTCTTGACAGAGCCTCTCCCATTCTTTCATCCGCTCTTCTTTTGCACTCTCTCACCACTCTCTTCACCTTTCTTTTACTCTCCATATACTCTGCTCTTCTATTAACACGTCTGTTTTGTAAAAACCTCTCATAAGCTACCTTTTTCTCTTTTATCACACCCTTTACTTCTTCATTCCACCACTCACTCCTCTTTCCTCCTGCACCCCTCTCCTATAGCCACAAACTTCTGCCCCACATTCTAATACTGCATTTTTAAAACTATCCCAACTCTCTTCAACCCCCCCAGTACTCCTACTTGCACTAGCCCACCTTTCTGCCAATAGTTGCTTATATCTCACCCTAACTTCCTCCTCCCTTAGTTTATACACTTTTACCTCTCTCTTACTTGCTGTTGCCATTTTCTTTTTGTCTCATCTACCTTTTACTCTAACTGTAGCTACCACCAAATAATGATCTGATATATCCGTTGCCCCTCTATAAACATGTACATCCTGAAGCCTACTCATCAACCTTTGAGGGGTTGGATTTGAGTGGGACTCGCACTTGAGTTAATAGAATCTTCAAAGCTTATTTCTTGGGTAGAATTGAAAATTAGGTTGGGCAATTATTCTGTTAGTGGGATGGATTTGAAGGACCTGCCTAGTATGGGCCAAAGGCCTGCTGCAGTGTTCCTCCTTTCTTATAAGAACATAAGAACATAAGAAAGGAGGAACACTGCAGCAAGCCTGTTGGCCCATACTAGGCAGGTCCTTCACATTCCATCCCACTAACAGAATAATTGTTCAACCTAATTTTCAATGCTACCCAAGAAATAAGCTTGATAATTTTATTTACTCATGTGCAATTCCACTCAAATCCAACCCCTTTCACTCATGAATTTATCCAACCTAAATTTAAAACTACCCAAGGTCCTTGCTTCAATAACCCTACTAGGCAGACTGTTCCACTCATCAACTACCCTATTTCCAAACCAATATTTTCCTATATCCTTTCTAAATCTAAACTTATCTAACTTGAATCCATTATTGCGGGTTCTCTCTTGGAGAGATACCCTCAAGACCTTATTTATATCCCCTTTGTTAATACCCATTTTCCACTTGTATACCTCGATCATGTCTCCCTTCATTCTACGTCTTACAAGTGAATGTAATTTAAGGGTCTTCAATCTTTCTTCGTAAGGAAGATTTCTAATGCTATGTATTAATTTAGTCATTCTACGCTGAATGTTTTCTAACGAATTTATGTCCATTCTGTAATATGGAGACCAGAATTGAGCTGCGTAATCTAGGTGAGGCCTTACTAATGATGTATAAAGCCTTCACAACCCTCCAAGTCCCGCTCAAATCTAACCCCTCTCTCATAAGATTACAGAAGGAAGTAACACTGCAGCAGGCCAACCGGCCCACACTAGGCAGGTTTCCCTCAAACCCTAAACCAATCTCACAAACAAAAACACCTTTCCAACCCAACTTCTACTCCATCCATGGAACAAGCTCTGATAATCAGGGCACTACCAAAGAGCGAACTGAAGGAGCTGAAGCACCCGGTCCATCACCAGGGCACTGAAGGAGCCGAAGCACCTGGTCCATCACCAGGGCACTGAAGGAGCCGAAGCACCCGGACCATCACCAGGGCACTGAAGGAGCCGAAGCACCTGGTCCATCACCAGCGCACTGAAGGAGCCGAAGCACCTGGTCCATCACCAGGGCACTGAAGGAGCCGAAACACCCGGTCCATCACCAGGGCACTGAAGGAGCCGAAGCACCTGGCCCATCACCAGGGAGCTGAAGCACCTGGTTGACATGTCTCCTGTCAGAGCTTCCTAGAGCCTGTGCGACACGTCTCCTGTCAGAGCATCTCGGCTTATTCAGGGCACTGAATAAGCCGAAGCACCTGGTCCATCACCAGGGCACTGAATAAGCCGAAGCACCTGGTCCATCACCAGGGCACTGAATAATAATAATCCAACAAACTACTTTCCTTACGTGCTATATCATACCTTGTATATTTATTTATCCTCTTTTTCATAAAATATGTATTACATATTACCAAACCTCTTTCTACACATAGCTCAATTAATGGTTCCCCATTTACATTTACCCCTGGAATCCCAAATTTACCTACTACTCCCTCCACAACATTTTTACCCACTTTAGCATTAAGATCCCCAACCACAATTACTCTCTCACTTGGTTCAAAACTCCCCACACACTCACTCAACATTCCCCAAAATCTCTCTCTCTCCTCTACACTTCTCTCCTCTCCAGGTGCATAAACACTTACTATAACCCACTTTTCACATACAACCTTTATTTTACTCCACATAATCCTTGAATTTATACATTTATATTCCTTCTTTACCTGCCATAACTGATTATTCAACATTATTGCCACTCCTTCTTTAGCTCTAACTATATTTGAAACCCTGATCTAATCCCATTTATTTCTCCCACTGAAACTCTCCTACCCCTTCAGCTTTGTCTCACTTAAAGCCAGGACATCCAGCTTCTTTTCATTCATAACATCTACAATCATCTCTTTCTTATCATTCACACAACATCCACGCACATTCAAACATCCCACTTTGACGGTTTTCTTCTTCTACTTGTTAGTAAGCTATACAGGAAAAGGGGTTACTAGCCCATTGTTCCCGGCATTTTAGTTGACTTTTACAACACGCATGGCTTACGGAGGAAAGATTCTTATTCCACTTCCCCATGGATATGAAAGGAAAAGCAATAAGAACAAGAACTATTAAGATAAAATCAAAGAAAACTCAGATGAGTGTGTATACATAAATGTGTACATGTTTGCGTAGTGTGACCTAAGTGTAAGTAGAAGTAGCAAGACGTACCTGAAATCTTGCAAGTTTATGAGACAGAAAAAAGACACCAGCAATCCTACCATCATGTAAAACAGTTTCAGGTTTCTGTTTCACAGTCACCTGGCAGGATGGTAGTACCTCCCTGGGTGGTTGATGTCTACCAACCTACCAACTATACAGTGGTACCTCGAGTTACGATATTTTATCGTTCGAGAATGCTGTTCAAGTGCCATTACCAAACGAATTTATCCCCATAAGGAATAATGTAAAATAGACTAGTCCTTTTACACCCCCAAAAAATATACTTACAAAAGCATTTAAAAAAATAAACTTACATAAAGGGCGATTTTGGGGACCATCGTAACTCGAGGTACCACTGTGTGTGTGTGTGTGTGTGTGTGTGTGTGTGTGTGTGTGTGTGTGTGTGTGTGTGTGTGTGTGTGTGTGTGTGTGTGTGTGTGTGTGTGTGTGTGTGTGTGTGTGTGTGTGTGTGTGTGTGTGTGTGTGTGTGTGTGTGTGTGTGTGTGTGTGTGTGTGTGTGTGTGTGTGTGTGTGTGTGTGTGTGTGTGTGTGTGTGTGTGTGTGTGTGTGTGTGTGTGTGTGTGTGTGTGTGTGTGTGTGTGTGTGTGTGTGTGTGTGTGTGTGTGTGTGTGTGTGTGTGTGTGTGTGTGTGTGTGTGTGTGTGTGTGTGTGTGTGTGTGTGTGTGTGTGTGTGTGCGGGCCGTGCGCGTGCGTGTGTGTGTTAGTGTGTGTGTGTGTTAGTTATATATATATTTATATATATATTATATATATAGTGGACC
>WNWK01035567.1:0-19687 GCA_009830355.1 Cherax destructor | reverse complement strand
AAATTACATTCACTTGTAAGACGTAGAATGAGGGAGACATGATCGAGGTATACAAGTGGAAGATGGGTATTAAAAAGGGGGGATATAAATAAGGTCTTGAGGATATCTCTCCAAGAGAGAACCCGCAATAATGGATTCAAATTGGATAAGTTTAGATTTAGAAAGGATATAGGAAAATATTGGTTTGGAAATAGGGTAGTTGATGAGTGGAACAGTCTGCCTAGTAGGGTAATTGAAGCTATGACCTTGGGAGTTTCAAATTTAGGTTGGATAAATTCATGAGTGAGAGGGGTTGGATTTGGAGTGGGACTCGCACTTGAGTTAATAGAATCTTCAAAGCTTATTTCATGGGTAGAATTGAAAATTAGGTTGGGCAATTATTCTGTTAGTGGGACGGATTGTGAAGGACCTGCATAGTATGGGCCAACAGGCCTGCTGCAGTGTTCCTCCTTTCTTATGTTCTTATGTTCTTATAATTAATAAAATTTGGGAAGAATTTAATAATAAATTGGACTAATCTTAATTCTTGGGAAGAGTTTCAGGTCCTTTCTTATTTTCCTCTTCACAGAGTCGTGCGATGTTACGCTACTGTGAGGTGTTGTCTTTGTTAGTGTGATGTGACTGTGAGGTGTAGTCTCGCCCTTATATAAGCCCTTCTTGTCATGTTTCCTGTTATAGTTCCTTGATAATGTGAGTAGTCACGAAAGCGCTTGGAATTCCTCTATTTTTTCATAGTGGTTTTCTTGCATATATATATATATATATATATATATATATATATATATATATATATATATATATATATATATTTATATATAAACCCTTCTCCTGTATACATTACTTACATTACTAAAAAAGAGAAGAAGAAAAACTTTATAAAACTGGGATGCTTGAATGTGCGTGGATGTAGTGCGGATGATAAGAAAGATATGATTGCTGATGTTATGAATGAAAAGAAGTTGGATGTCTTGGCTCTAAGTGAAACAAAGCGGAAGGGGGTAGGCGAGTTTCAGTGGGGAGAAATAAATGGGATTAAGTCAGGATTATCTGAGAGAGTTAGAGCTAAGGAAGGGGTAGCAATAATGTTGAAGGATCAGTTATGGAAGGAGAAGAGAGAATATAAATTCAAGGATTATGGGGATTTAAATAAGGGTCAGATGCGAAAAGTGGGTCATAATAAGCGTGTATACACCTGGAGAAGAGAGGAGTGTAGAGGAGAGAGAGATTTTGGGAGATGTTAAGCGAATGTATAATAACTTTTGAACCAAGTGAGAGAGTAATTGTGGTCGGGGACCTAAATGCTAAAGTAGAAGAAACATGTAGAGAGGGTGTGGTAGGTAAGTTTGGGGTGCCAGGTGTAAATGATAATGGGATACAAGGATAATAGAAACAGCAAGTAAGAGAGAGGTGAAGGTTTATAAACTAAAAGAGGAGGCAGTTAGGGTAAGATATAAACAACTATTGGAGGATAGATGAGCTAGTGAGAGTATAGGCAATGGGGTCGAAGATGTATAGGGTAGGTTTAAGAATGTAGTGTTAGAATGTTCAGAAGAAGTTTGTGGTTGTAGGAAAGTGTGTGCGGGAGGGAAGAAGAGCGATTGGTGGAATGATGATGTAAAGAGAGTAGTAAGGGAGAAAAAGTTAGCATATAAGAGATTTTTACAAAGTAGAAGTGATGTAAGGAGAGAAGAGTATATGGAGAGAAAAAGAGAGGTTAAGAGAGTGGTGAAGCAATGTAAAAAGAGAGCAAATGAGAGAGTGGGTGAGATGTTATCAACAAATTTTGTTGAAAATAAGAAAAGGTTTTGTAGTGAGATTTATAAGTTGAGGAAGCCTAAGGAACAAATGGATTTGGCAGTTAAAAATGGGAGAGGAGAGTTAATAAATGTAGAGTTAGAGGCCTTTCTGCGATTGTTTGCATATGTATATATATAAATAAAAATGTAAATGTTCGTTTGTTCAAAATCTTAAATCTCCGAAAGTTCTTCACCGATTGCTTTGAAATTTTGACAGAATGTTACATTCGAATACGCGCGTGTTTATATATACCTACTATTATATAGATGTCACACCTGTGACAGGTAAAAACATGTTTTTTTTTTAAACACCGCCATCTGTTGGACGTAACAGCAACACACGCTATACTAAATATTTTATGATTCCATTTCAATGTTTCCGATTTACGATCCATTTACAATATTATTCAGTCTAACATTAAAAGTGAGGCAGTCACATACAAGTCCGTCGACACTGTTGTGGAAGCAAATGAAGCCAAAAGTTTGTTGATGGAGCCAGGAGCTGGAATAATCTAACAGGCTCTGAAACCAGGCCTGCTCCCCCCAACAACTACAAACAGTCGCACTGGGATGGCACAGTAGTAGAGAATATAGCCTCAGCAATGCTTCAGAGTGTGTCAGGGAAGGAGAGAGCCCGCCTCCTTGCAGTGAGAGCTCCTCATGCAGGGGACTTTCTTTTGGCTGTTCCCAACTCCAGCCTTGGCACACACTTCGACCCAAAGACCATCCGCATTGGTGTTGCCCTTCGACTTGCTGCCCCTATTCTCGCCGAACACAGGTGTATTTGTGGCAGTGAAGCAGCAGACCGATTCGGGTACCATGGTCTTGTGTGTCGTAAATCCGAGGGAAAGATTTCAAGACATGAAGAGGTTAATAACATTATCAAGAGGAGCCTCACAACAGCCGGATGCCCAGCAGTAAGGGAGCCACCCCTACTATTCAGATCTGATGGCAGCTAAAAGCGTCCAGATGGTATCCCCCTTCAAGCCTGGACAGACGGCAAGCAGGTGGTGTGGGACTACACATGTGCATCTACCTTGGCTGATACCTATCTCCAATACACCAGGGAGGAAGGAGGGGCAGCTGCCACCTTCAGGAAGTCCCAAAAGTTGAGAAAATATGGAGAACTTGCCCATCACTATATGTTTGTTCCCATAGGCTCAGAGACCCTTGGCTCATGGGAAAAGAGTGCATCTAAGTTCCTCAAGGAGCTGGGCAAAAGACTCAACAGGGTAACTAGGGATCCCAGAGCAGCTAGTTTTCTGTTCCAGCGACTCAGCGCTGCTGTTCAGAGGGGTAATGCATGCTGTATTCTGGGCACGCGCCCCAGCTCGGAGGAGCTGGATGAGATTTTCGCATTATAAACTGTGACAAACATGTAACAATATGTACTAAACATGTATCTCTCACACCTCGTGTACTGTATATGCCATCTTTATATCAACAATGTATCTCTTAAATCTTTTGTACCATATTATGTAATAAAATATACCTTTTGGTAAAAAAAAATAAAAGATGGGGGGGTAGGGGAAGTGGAATATTCTAATGGCTTCAGGAAGAAATCCAAATATTCTTCCTTGAAGCATTTTTGTCCACTTCTCCGAGGCTATGGGTCCCACTATTTATTTATATATATATATATATATATATATATATATATATATATATATATATTTTTTTTTTTTTTTTTTTTTTTTTTTTCAACAATTCGGCCGTCTCTCACCGATGCAGGGTGACCCAAAAAGAAAGAAAATCCCCAAAAAGAAAATACTTTCATCATCATTCAACACTTTCACCTCACTCATACATAATCACTGTCTTTGCAGAGGCGCTCAGATACGACATCTGAGAATAAGTCCCTCCCAACTGTCATTATCCCAGAGGGGTCCTTTAAAGTGCAGGCATTGTACTTCCTATTTCCAGGACTCAAGTCCAACTAAATCAATTAACTGGTTTCCCTGAATCCCTTCACAAAATATTACCCTGCTCACACTCCAACAGCTCGTCAGGTCCCAAAAACCATTAGTCTCCATTCACTCCTATCTAACATGCTCACACATGCTTGCTTGAAGTCCAAGCCCCTCGCCCACAAAACCTCCTTTACCCCCTCCCTCCAACCTTTTCGAGGACGAGCCCTACCCCGCCTTCCTTCCCCTACAGATTTATACGCTCTCCAAGTCATTCTACTTTGATCCATTCTCTCTAAATGACCAAACCACCTCAACAACCCCTCTTCAGCCCTCTGACAAATACTTTTAGTAACTCCACACCTCATCCTAATTTCCACACTCCGAATTTTCTGCATAATATTTACACCACAAATTGCCCTTAGACAGGACAACTTCACTGCCTCCAGCCTCCTCCTCGCTGCAGCATTTGCAACCCATGCTTCACACCAATATAAGAGTGTTGGTACCACTATACTTTCATACTTTCCCTTTTTTGCCTCCATAGATAACGTTTTTTGTCTCCACAGATACCTCAACGCACCACTCACCTTTTTTTCTTCATCAATTCTATGGTTAACCTCATCCTTCATAAACCCATCCGCTGACAAGTCAACTCCCAAACATCTGAAAACATTCACACTCTTCCATAATCCCTCTGTCCAATGTGATATCCAATTTTTCTTTATTTAAATCGTTTGATACCCTCATCACCTTACTCTTATCTATGTTCACTTTCAACTTTCTACCTTTACACACCCTACCAAACTCGTCCACTAACCTTTGCAACTTTTCTTTAGAATCTCCCATAAGCACAGTGTCATCAGCAAAAAGTAACTGTGTCAACTCCCATTTTGCATTTAATTCCCCATAATTTAATCCCACCCCTCTCCCCAACACCCTAGCATTTACTTCTTTTTCAATCCCATCTATAAATATATTAAACAACCATGGTGATATTACATATCCCTGTCTTAAGACCTACTTTTACCGGGAAGTAATCTCCCTCTCTCCTACACACCCTAACCTGAGCCTCACTACCCTCTTAAAAACTATTTACAGCCTTCAGTAACTTACTACCTATTCCATACATTTGCAACATTTGCCACATTGCTCCCCTATCAACTCTATCATATGCCTTTTCTAAATCCATAAATGCAATGAAAACTTCCCTACCTTCATCTAAATACTGTTCACAAATATGCTTCATTGTAAACACTTGATCTACACATCCCATACCCACTCTAAAGCCTCCTTGCTCATCTGCAATCCTACTCTCTGTCTTACCTCTAATTCTTTCAATAATTACCCTGCCATGCACTTTACCTGGTATACTCAGTAAACTTATTCCCCTATAATTCTTACAATCTCTTTTATCCCCCTTCCCTTTATATAAAGGAACTATACATGCTCTCTGCCAATCCCTAGGTACCTTCCCCTCTCTCATACATTTATTAAACAAAAATACCAACCACTCCAACACTATATCCTCCCCTGCTTTTAACATTTTTGTCATGATCCCGTCAGTTTCAGCTGCTTTACCCCCTTTCATTCTACGTAATGCCTCACGAACCTCCCCCACACTCACATCCTGCTCTTCTTCACTCCTAAACGATGTTATACCTCCCTGGCCAGTGCATGAAATTACCACCTCCCTTTTTTCATCGACATTTAAAAGTTCTTCAAAATATTCCCGCCATCTACCCAATACCTCCAGCTCCCCATCTACTAACTCCCCTACTCTGTTTTTAACTGATAAATCCATTCGTTCCCTAGGCTTTCTTAACTTGTTTTTCTCCAAAAAAAATTCTTGTTTTCAGGAAAATTTCTTGACAGAGCCTCTCCCACTCTTTCATCTGCTCTCCTTTTGCACTCTCTCACCACTCTCTTCACCTTTCTTTTACTCTACATATACTCTGCTCTTCTATTAACACTTCTGTTTTGTAAAAACCTTTCATAAGCTACCTTTTTCTCTTTTATCACACTTTTTACTTCATCATTCCACCGCTCACTCCTCTTTCCTCCTGCACCCACCCTCCTATAGCCACAAACATCTCCCCACATTCTAATACTGCATTTTTAAAGCTATCTCAACTCTCTTCAACCCCCCCACTACTCATACTTACACTAGCCCACCTTTCTGCCAATAGTTGTTTATATCTCACCCTAACTTCCTCCTCCCTTAGTTTATACACTTTTATCTCTATATTACTTGCTGTTGCCATTTTCTTTTGGTCCCATCTACCTTTTACTCTAACTGTATCTACAACTAAATAATGATCCGATACATCTGTTGCCCATCTATAAACAAGCACATCCTGAAGCCTACCCATCAACCTTTTATCCACCAATACATAATCCAACAAACTACTTTCATTACGTACTATATCATACCTTGTATACTTATTTATCCTCTTTTTCATAAAATATGTATTACTTATTACCAAACCTCTTTCTACACATAGCTCAATTAACGGTTCCCCATTTATATTTACCCTGGCATCCCAAATTTACCTACTACTCCCTCCACAACCTTTTTACCCACTTTATCATTAAATCCCCAACCACAAGTACTCTCCTCTTGATTGTAAACTCTCCACGCACTCACTCAACATTTCCCAAAATCTCTCTCTCCCCTACACTTCTCTCTTCTCCATGTGCATAAACACTTACTATAACCCACTTTTCACATCCAACCTTTATTTTACTCTACATAATCCTTGAATTTATACATTTATAATCCTTCTTTACCTGTCATAACTGATTATTCAACATTATTGTCACTCCTTCTTTAGCTCTAACTCAATTTGAAACCACTGACCTAATCCCATTTATTTCTCCTCACTAAAACTCTCCTACCCCCTTCATCTTTGTCTCACTTAAAGCCAGGACATCCAGCTTCTTTTCATTCATAACATCTACAATCAACATCCACGCACATTCAAACATTCCACTTTGACGGTTTTCTTCTTTATCTTTTTAGTAAATCTATACAGGAAAAGGGGTTACTAGCCCATTGTTCCCGGCATTTTAGTTGACTTTTACAACACGCATGGCTAACGGAGGAAAGATTCTTATCCCACTTCCCCATGGATATGAAAGGGAAAGCAATAAGAGCAAGAACTATTAAGATAAAATCAAAGAAAACTCAGATGAGTGTGTATACATAAACGTGTACATGTTTGTGTAGTGTGACCTAAGTGTAAGTAGAAGTAGCAAGACGTACCTGAAATCTTGCATGTTTATAAGAGACAGAAAAAAGACACCAGCAATCCTACCATCATGTAAAACAGTTTCAGGTTTCTGTTTACAGTCACCTGGCAGGACGTAGTACCTCCCTGGGTGGTTGCTGTCTACCAACCTACTACTACTTATTAATATATATATATATATATATATATATATATATATATATATATATATATATATATATATATATATATATATTTGTGTGTATGTGTGTGTGTGTGTATGTACTCACCTAGTTGTGGTTGCACGGGTCGATTCACAGCTCCTGGCCCCGCCTCTTCACTGGCCGCTACTGGGTCACTCTTCCTGCTCCATGAGCTTTATCATACCTCTTCTTAAAACTATGTATGGCAGTATTTTACATGTCGTTATCATGTCTCCCTATCTCTCCTGTCCTCCAGTGTCGTCAGGTCGATTTCCCTTAACCTCTCCTCGTAGGACATACCCTTAGCTCCAGGACTAGTCTTTTTGCAAACCTTTGCACTTTCTCTAGTATCCTTATGTGCTTGGCTAGGTGTGGGTTCCAAACTGGTGCTGCATACTCCAGTATGGGCCTAACGTACACATTGTACAGGGTTCTGAACGATTCCTTATTAAGATGTCGGAATGCTATTCTAAGGTTTGCTAGGCGCCCGTATGCTGCAGCAGTTATTTGGTTGATGTGCGCCTCAGATGTGCCTGGTGTTATACCTCACCCCGTGTGTGCGCGCTTACCTATATGTATTTACCTATACGTGGTTACAGGGTTCGAGTTCTAGTACTCGCGCGTTCACATGCGTGTACTTTCCGGTTTGGACTCACCGACTTGCATTTACGAGTTGATACTCAGCTCCTGCCCTCGCCTCCTATATTACTTTAGTCATCATCGCTGACCTCTGGTTTCTTGGGCCATATCATATCTAATTTTGAAGCTGTGTATTGAGTTTCTTCCACCACTGCCTCATCTAAATCATTCTAAGTCTCATCAACCCTGAGACTACAGAATTATGGCTCATATGTGTCTTTAGCTTCTACCTCGGTCTCCTTGATCCTGGTCTTCTTAATTAAATCAGTCTATCGCTATCTGCCCTGTCAATTCCTCTTAGGATTTTTTATGTTGTAATCATGTCCCCTTTCAGATGTCTAACACCTTACTGTTCTTCAGCTTTCTGTCATTCACTGGACCACTCGCATCTGCTAGAAAAATGACAGGATGGATAATGAGAACCTTCAAAACCAGGGATACCAAGCCCATGTTGACACTTTTCAGGTCGCTTGTTCTATCTAGGCTTGAATATTGCTGGACACTAACTGCACCTTTCAAGGCAGGTGAAATTGCTGACCTAGAAAATGTACAGAAAACCTTCACAGCACGCATAACTGCGATAAACCACCTCAATTACTGGGAACGCTTGAAGTTCCTAAACCTGTACTCCCTAGAACGCAGGCGGGAGAGATACATTATTATATACACGTGGAAAATTCTCGAGGGATTAGTACCAAACTTCCACACGAGAGTCACTCCCTACGAAAGCAAAAGACTCGGCAGGCAATGTAACATCCTCACAATGAAAAGCAGGGGTGCCACTAGCACGTTGAGAGACAACACAATAAGTGTCAGGGGCCCAAGAGTGTTCAACTGCCTCCCAGCATACATAAGGGGGATTACCAACAAACCCCTGGCTGTCTTCAAGCAGGCACTGGACAGGCACATAAAGTCGATACCTGACCAGCCAGGCTGTGGTTCGTACGTTGCGTGCGGCCAGAAGTAACAGCCTGGTTGATCAGGCTCTGATCCAACATGAGGCCTGGTCACAGACCGGGCCGCAGGGGCGTTGACCCCTGGAACTCTCTCCAGGTATACTCCAGGTATACTCTGCCTGTTTCTCTGATTTCTGGATTAATCTCTGGTGTGGTATTGTGGGAAAAAGATGCAATCCATCCATCCTTGTTTTTATTGTTTTGTCGTTGTGATTCTGTTGAAGAATTCCAGAAAATTCGAAAGGGCTTCCATGCTAATTTTCTATAAAGAATTTTCTTCCCTCCAAGTGTCCACATTCCTTTTTCTTACTATTTTTCAGAGCATTCGACAGAATGCAATGATTTGTCTAGGACTTTAAACTGATAGATTATAGAGGTATGGGTGTGTGTGGAAACACTCAAGCTGCAGTACAAGGGTTCAAAACAGCTGATATTACCAGGATATCTCAGGGATATGTTTAATAGACAATATTCAAAATATAGTTGCTAGTAAAGGCAAATCAATTGATCAACAAACAAAAAAGATAGTAGAGGGCGAGATTGACTAGCTCCTTAAGGTTTACTATACTAATAGTAGGAGTCTAAGAAACAAGATAGATGAGCTAAGATGACTTGCATGTGCAGATTATATAGATATTATTGCTATAACGGAGACCTGGTTCAACCTGAAAGATAGAGAAATGCCTTCTGAATGCCACATACAGGGTTATAAACTATTCCACACTGATAGGGTCAACAGGAAGGGTGGTGGAGTGCGATGTAAGTCAGAGATAATTTAAAATGTTGTGTTAGACAAGATATAAAATTAGAAGCATTGGACACAGAATCTGTTTGGCTACAGTTTCTCGAGGGGCGTGAAAAATTAATTTTGGGTGTGATTTATAGGCCCCCAAACCTTGACAGGAGTACAGTAAGCTGGGACGAAATTCATAAGGCATCTAGATATGAAAATGGAATTACACAAATAACTGTAATAAAGTCTCTGTCCTAGACTTCCGCTTGGCCGATTTTATGGGACTGAGAAATTACCTGGGTGGGCTAAGTGGAACGACCTGACTATGGGTCAGGTAGGTGATGTTGCTTGCCAATATGACGTTTTCAGAGCATAGTTTCAGCTGCCCAGACAACTTATGTTCCAAGTTGGGAAATTAGATCAACCAAAAATGATCCCAAATGGATTAACAATAGATTAAAACATCTATTAGTCAAAAGAGAGGCATATGTAAGCGAATCAAAAGAGGAAATCAATATATTCAATTAAAGAGAGAAATAAAAAGGGAATAAGAAAAGCTAAAGAGATTATTAGGCTAAAGTGGCAAGGGATTCGAAGACTAACCCAAAGGTTTCTTTCAGGTATACAGAAGTAAGTAAGTGAGTAAGTAAGTTTATTCAGGTATACACAAATACATTTACATACATTATCATACATAGCAGCATATGTGTAGAGAACCTAGGATAACCCAAAAAGTCAGACAGAGTGACTTATTTCCATTGGGGTCCTTTAAGATTAGGACAAGATTGGCCCACTCAAAAGTAACAAGGAAATGTGTGAAATTTTAAACTCTTATTTCCTCTCAGTTTTTTCGGAGGAAGATACTAGCGAAATTCCAGAAATTTTAAATTTCACTGCTCAACAACCAAAATGCCTCTGAGACCAGAGTAGCAATTTCCAACTAATTAGTTACCGATAATGAATATCATAGTTAAAATTGTTTGTTAGCTCTACTTTTCAATATAGACCTACGTGTCACAACAGGTTGCAACAGGCTTGCGGCAGTGTTTCTTACCACACTCACAGTCTCACTGACCTTCATTATTGTTCCAGCAGTCATACAAGGTGGTTGTGCTCCAAGTTTATATTTTGAGGTGAAAGGTTGGTTGTTGTTCTTGTGATGGGCTTCAGGGCGGATACACCAAGTACTGCTGCTTTATATGTGAATGGGACAGTCGTGCAAGAGGTTCCTACTACATCATTGAACCAAACAAAATATTGCTACCACCACTACACATAAAACTGAAGCTCATGAAAAACATTGTAAATGCTATGGACAAATCCGGTCAGGGATTCGAGTCTTCAATGGTTCTCAGATTCGAGGCTTCTTAAAGATGGTGACTTTGAATCAGACCTTCATGGGAGGAGAAAGCTGCTTGGGAAGCATTCAAGTTAGTGGTGAAGGGATTTCTCGGAAACAGAAGGAAAGGCAACTGTGAAGAATTGGTGGAAAACCTCATCAAGGTTTACAAGAACATGGGATGTAACATGTCACTTAAAATCCACTTTTTGGACTCACATTTAGACTTTTTTTCCAGCGAACTGTGGGGCAGATAGTGACGAACATGGTGAAAGATTTCACCAAGATATTTCAACCATGGAAAAATGGTACCAGGGCAAATGGGGCACAAGAATGCTTGCAGACTATTACTGGACATTGGCAAGAAATGAT
The DNA here is from genome assembly GCA_009830355.1 of Cherax destructor. NCBI lineage: Eukaryota > Metazoa > Arthropoda > Malacostraca > Decapoda > Parastacidae > Cherax > Cherax destructor. The sequence goes on along the minus strand of WNWK01035567.1, from coordinate 8,512 downwards.
TCTTCAGCCCACTATAAGCGTCAAGTAAAAAGGCAGAGAGTAGGTACTGATTAGAGTTTAAAACATACTGACATATATTGTACGTTATAATAAAATAACAAAATATTACATGCTTCGTATTTTTAAACCTATAGCCAATAAACATTTTCAAGGTGATATGTGGACTCAGGACATGAAAATACATAAGAATTAACTAATCTCATTTAAGAAGCATACAACTTTTGAAAAGTTTTTTACCAGTGTTATTTTGAATAGGACGATAATAAACTATGCACGATTAGGGTAACTAGTGACATGGTCCTCAGACAAATAGAGAAATCAAAACCTAACAAATCCCCAGACCCTGATGAACTGTTTGCAAGAGTTTTTAAGGAATATAAAGAGGAGCTTAACAAACCTTTGGCTAGTCTTTTAAACGTATCACTACAAACTGGCATGGTGCCAGACAAGTGGAAAATGGCAAATGCAATACCTATTTACAAGGCAGGTGACAGGTCCTTAACTTCGAACTATAGACCAATAAGCCTTACCTCCATTGCAGGAAAATTTATGGAATCAATAATTGCCGAGACAATTTGTAGCCATCTTGAAAGGCATAAATTGATTATTGAATCTCAGCCTTACGAATTTACTAACTTTTTTCACAAATGTATTTGAAGAGGTAGATCATGGTAATGAATATGATATTGTGTATATGGACTTCAGTAAGGCTTCTGATAGAGTTCCACATCAGAGGCTACTGAGGAAAATTAAGGCACACGGAATAGGAGAATTTTTTTTTCCTGGGTAGATCCGTGGTTGACAGATAGGCAGCAGAGAGTTTGCATCAATGGGGAGAAATCAGAGTTGTGGTGCGTCACGAGTGGTGTTCCATAGGGGCCTATGTTGGGCCCTTTATTGTTCGCAATTCATATAAACGACATTGATGAGGGAACAAATATTGACATAAGCAAAATAAGTCGCCTAATTCATTCAAATGAGGACATTAGAGCACTCCAGGAAGATTTGAATACACTGATTTGAATAGACTGATGCAGTGGTCGGAGAAGTGGCAGATTCAGTTTAATATAGACAAATACAAAGTTCTAAACATTGGACAAGAAAATAACCATGCCACATATAAACTAAATAATATAGATCTTAATATTACTGATTACAAAAAGGATTAGGGAGTTCTGGTTAGCAGTAATCTAAAACTAAGACAACAGTGCATAAGTGTTCGTAATAAAGCAAACCGAATCCTTGGCTTCATATCAAGGAGCATAAATAATAGAAGTCCTCAGATTGTTCTTCAACTCTATATATCTTTGGTTAGGCCTCATTTAGATTATGCTGCACAGTTTTGGTCACCATATTACAGAATGCATATAAATGCACTGGAAAACGTAGAAAGGAGGTGACAAAGTTGATCCCATGTATTAGAAATCTTCCCTATGAGGATTGACTTAGGACCCTGAATCTGCACTCTCTAGAAAGACTTAGAATTGATTGAGGTGAATAAATGGAAAACAGGAATTAATAAAGGGGATGTAAATAGCGTGCTAAAAATAACTAGACAAGACAGGACTCGCAGCAATGGTTTTAAGTTGTAAAAATTCAGATTCAGGAAGGATATAGGAAAGCATTGGGTTGATAATAGAGTTGTGGATGAGTGGAACAAACTCCCGAGTACCGTCTTAGAAGCTAAGACGTTGTGTAGTTTTAAAAATAAGTTAGATAAATACACTAGTGGGTGTGGGTGGGTGTGAGTTGGATGTGTGTGAGTTAGATGTGACTTGACCTAACTTGGTGGGTCATTGGTTTAAGCCGGGAGATGACATGGACCTGCTTCGCATGTGCCAGTAGGCCTGCTTCAGTGTTCCTTCTTTTTCATGTTCTTAAGCCATTGAATTTTCTGATTTTCTGGCAGTTGTTCTGACTGAAGAGACTGAATACGTTGGATCACATCGCTGTTCTGCTGCTCTCAACACTCATGGAGATATATTGCCTGGTCTCGTTGCTCTAGCAGTCTTATCACGTCCAATGTTGTCATGATTCTCTCCAGTACTTGTCAGTCTGTTGTGACTGGAGCGTCAACCAGGAGCTCTCCACTTTGTTCCGTAAAGACCTCTTTCGAGTTTTTTTTTTTTTTTTTTGTGCTGAGCACTTGACACTTCTCTGTCATTCTCTGGTAGCTTCCCATCCTCCGTCCTCGGCTTAATGGACCAAGATGTAGTGAGCCCTGATGAATTAAAATTGTATTTAGACTCTTTAGATAGTAGATATGAGTCGTACAAGTTGTGGTTTAAGAAATATGAAAAGGAGTTGATGGAGAATTGTGCACATGATGATGAAAGAGAAACACTGTTGGAGCAACATTATGAAGTGGAGGACCATATATTCTGTCCTGTAAAACTAGGGCTTTGGATAGGTTAAAGAGTGTAGATAATGTAGTTGAGCGGTCTCCCGTAGCAAACAAGATGTCCCTCCCCAAACTCCCGGAAGTAAATTTGTTATCGTTCCAGCCAGGAGACAGTTGGGAAGAATTTTGGTCTATTTTTAAGGCAATGGTACATGATCGGAAGGATCTTGAACGTGTTAATAAGTTGATTAATTTAAAGGGACAATTGAGGGAAGATGCCCGCATTCTCATCCAAGCCTTCTCCAATGTAGCCGAGTCTTATGAAGAGGCAGTTAATCTGTTAGAGAGTACTTACTGTAATTTAGAACAGCGTAGGCTGGATCTAGTAACTACTCTGGTTAATTTGAAAACTCCAGATCACAACTGCAAGTCTACAACAATTTAGGATTAAACTAGAGAGCACTCTTAAGACCTTGAGTAATAAATATGATCTGGAGGAATCTGGTTGTTGAGTGCGATGATCCAAAACAAATTAAAGTGTAAGACGATAGAGTGGTTAGCTAACAAGTACCACAAGGGTTACTTTGGGTCGGAGGAAATAAGAATAGGCTTGCAAAAATTAATTGTTCAATTGCAAACAAGCCAACCCACTACCTTTAAGAATATAGGTCATAATGACGGTGAAAAATGGGTCAGGTTTCACAAAGGGAAAAACTTATCCCAATGGTAACAATTACAACCCGTCAACTAAAAAGGGTTATATTGGCACATATCAAGTGACAGGGACCAGTAATAGTGGTTCAGCACATCAAGACAGGAAGAATAAACACCCCAGTAAGGGTAACCCGGGGGGCAAACTGTCGAGCCAAGTGAAGAGAGACTGTCTTTTCTGTAATGAAACCCATTTCTCTAAACTTTGCACTACTTATAATTCTTGGGATGCTAAAGTGAGGAGATTGGATGAACTTAACAGGTGTATTCGATGTCTAGGCAATCATCATGTGAGGGAGTGCCAGACTAAATTGAACAATTGTCATCAATGCAACAAGGGAAAACACCACGTACTTATGTGTAAGGGTGGGTATAATCCAAATAATGAGGACGGTATTGATAATAACCCTGACATTACAGTGGCGCATGTAAAGATAGCAGCTAACGGTCGTAATGATGGCTTAGCTGAAGTTGCATTACCTGTGTTGGACGTGACAATTAAAGATAAACGGCGTAAAGCCAAAAGAGTAACAGCGTTGTTAGATCAGGGATCTCAGCGTACTTTCATAAAGCGCAGTTGCCTTAATGGGATGAAAGTACGAAGGGAGGATTCTACCACCTTAAAATTATCTGGTTTTCTCTCAGATAAAAGGGCACAGTCATATGACACGGTTTATATAAATGTCGGTCTGGGCAGAGAGAAGACCCAAGTTAATGCAGTAGTCGTGGATAGACTACCGAAGAAGATCTCTACCGTAGGGCTTAATGCCGCTACCCAGAGAGACTCCCAGAATAATGTGAAACTGGCACCCTCTGTAGTAAATAATGACTCGGTGGGACCAATAAGTATTTTGATAGGCAGTGACTATTATGCCGCCCTTGTGAAAGGTATGGTGAAGAAATGCGGCGTCACTCTTCTCAACACTGGTGCAGGCCATGCAATTTATGGCAGGCTCCCTCGCAGTAATGAATGACTGGAGGAAGCTATAAATACAGTCATGGTGTGTATTACTCATGAAATGTCACCCTAGTACAAATATTCTTCTATAGAGAATGCTGTTGAGCCAGTGCATAAATTGTGGGAACTGGACAGCATCGGTATCAATGAAAATGAAGAAAGTCCAGATGATTCCTTTACTCAGGAACAATACCTGAAGGATGTTAAATTTGAATCTGGACAATACTGGGTGCGACTCCCATGGAAGCTGAACCATCCGGAATTACCTACTAATTACAGGATGACGTATGGACAATTAAAGGCCCAGCTCCACGAACTGAGTAAGACACCAGAATTGTTGACTGCTTATAATGGGATAATTAATGAACAGTTAATCAATCAGTTCATAGAAGAGGTACCTCCTGAGGAAGCCAAGATTCATGGCCACTACTTGCCACATCACGGAGTGAAGAAGAAATGGAAAACCACTCCTTTGAGGATTGTGTTTAATTGTAGTGCCAGGGGTAGTAAAAATGTACCTAGCCTGAATGATTGTTTAATGACAGGTCCGTCGTTGACGGAAAAACTGGGAGATGTATTATTAAACTTCAAAGTTAACGATTATGCCTTTACTGCGGATATAAGTAAAGCTTCCTGAGAGTGGGATTGCAAGAAACGGATCGGGATTGCACAAGATTCCTGTGGCCCGAGGATCCTAGCAATCTACTTAGTCCGCTGAAAACATTCGGATTCAGAAGTGTTTTGTTTGGTGCTACTTCCAGTCCATTCCTACTTCAAGTGACGATAAATGCGCATCTTAAACGTACAGGTGGTCCACTGAGTGAAGTAATGGGTAAACAATTCTATGTGGACAATTTCCTGGGTGTGACATCAACCGAAGAGGAACTAATGAGGATATATGAAGGGGCTAATGGTATAATGCAAGGTGCAAATATGCCTCTCAGGGAGTGGAACAGTAATTCGTCCAGGTTAAAGGACCGGATAAATAAAGACAATCCCGGAGATGGAGTATCTGGGTGTAGTAATGTATTGGGACTGACTTGGGATACTGAGAGAGACTCGTTATTGTTAAATTCTAATAATTACGGTATGCCCAATAAATTAACTAAGAGAGTCCTACTAGCTGAAGTTTCAAAATGCTTCGATCCACTAGGCTTAGTGGCACCTCTTACAATACGAGGGAAGTTATTGATACAAGAGGCATGGAACCAAAAGTGTGCTTGGGATGAAACCCTACCTGAGGAATTCGTTAACAGGTGGGAAGAATTAATTGGTGATTATGAGAAGATTCCAATGTTGGAGTTCCCACGCCAGGTGGCAAGTCAATAAGGGATTAATATACTCCACATTTTTTGTGATGCTTCTAAATTAGTGAATAGAGCAGTCGCTTTTCTTCAATGTGATAAAGACATTTCTCTTGTCATGTCTAAAGCTAAAGTGGCTCCAATTAAATTACGTACTTTACCTCAGTTGGAATTAACCGCCATTTATGTGGGTGTCAAATTAGCTGATTATATTCTGAGTAAATTGCCGGAGATAAATATTAGCGACACCATAATTTGGTCTGATAATGAGGTATCCTTGCAGTGGATTTGTAATGAGAATAGCAAGATTGTGTACGTACAGAACAGAGTCGCGGAAATTAACCAGATGCAAGAGAAATCTAATAGTTTGGGCCAGCATAAGTTAACCTTTAATCATTTACCCGGTGAGGAGAATCCGGCTGATTTCTTGTCTCATGGGTTGACTTATGCAAAATTTGTGAATACTTTATCGTGGTTTAAAGGACCCAGTTGGCTGGTGGATAAAGTTAATTGGCCTGTTCAAAAGGCACATATTGCTCCTGTTGAAATTACTGTGAGCACAGCTCCAGTCATTGGTCCCTCCTTAGCCATTAATATAAATCGATATTCATCTTTAACAAAACTGATTTTCCACATCCTCTGAAATACTGGCTACAGAGAGTACAAGGAGAAATATATGGAGAGGAGATTAAATTAATAAGGGAAGGAAAAATTGTGAAAGGTTCAATAATAGAGAAATTGGGGCTGTACTTGGAGGATGATGTAATCAGGTGCAGAAGTAGGTTGCAAAATGCTGAATTGGGTGAATATGCTAAACACACTATCCTGCTGCCCAAAATTCATCATCTGACAACTTTAATTGTGTTAAATGGCCATAAAAATGTAATGCATGGTGGAGTACAAGATACCTTAAATTGCATTAGGGAAACTTTCTGGATTCCTCAAGGATGACAAAGTGTGAAGAGGGTCATCAAGACATGTGTAGTGTGTCGTCGTGTGGGTGCCAGAATCTATATGTATCCAGGACCTCCACCATTGCCCAAGGAACAAGTACAGTTGGTAAAGCCATTTGATGTAACCAGTGTGGATTATAGTGGTCCAATCATTTTAACGGGTACTGCAGATGGTGTTCCCTTGAAAGTGTATGTATGTCTATTTACTTGTACCGCTACAAAGGCAGTGCATTTGGAAGTCGCGCAGGACTTGTTTGCAGAACAGTTCATACAGCTGTTTCGGAAATTTGCAGCTAGGAGATCCTGTCTGAGACTAATGATTTCGGATAATGCCACTAACTTTGTAACGGGTGCGCAACATTTGAAGGAATTAAATGAGAGTAAAGATGTACAATCTCTGCTAAATAAGTGAGGGTGTGGCTGGAAGTTTATTACTCCCAGGGCCCCTTGACAGGGGGAGGGTTACGAAAGACTGATAGGTACAGTGAAGAGGTGTCTGCGTAAAGTACTACACCGGAAACAAATTAATTTGGAGGAATTCCATGCAGTATTGGTGGAGGCGAGAATAAGATAAATAATCGTCCCTCTCGTACCTGATTGATACTGGAAGCTGCACCTATCTATAGAGATAATCCTGAGGAAATTGATGAGGATTACAGTAATGTGACAGTGTTAAGTGATAAATTTAAGATGTTAAATAAAGTAATTAATCAATGGTCCAATGTGTGGCATAAAGAGTATCTTCTTACACTACGTGAACACTTTTATGGTGCGTCAGAAGCGGTGAATCAACAGAACATTCAACCAGGTGATATTGTGTTAATTGATACTGATCAACCTCCTACATTGTGGCCTCTGGGCAAGGTAGTAACATTGTACCCAGACGCTCAGGGTGTTATCAGGAATGTCAAAGTGTTGTGTCATGGTCAAGAGAGTTTATGCACCATTAATAAGTTAATTCCCTTAGAATTAAAGAGTGTTCAATCAAATGTAGATGAAAATCTAAGGGAAAGTGACGCGAGTGATATTGAAGATAATGCCGACCAGAGGACACCAGAGGAAGAAAGTGTGGTCAGGCCTACCAGGAGAACCGCTGTTCAGTCCAGAGCAGGATGGACACGCCTCTTTCAAGAAGATGCAATTTGAATCGTCTAACAACGAAGTCTGCCCGGCCACAGTGTGGAAAATATGGGTATTTTCCCGAATTCATACTCTATAAACTTTCCAATGTGAATATTCTTAATGTGTTGCTGTTGGTTCACATTGTTCTTGGGATCAGAAGAAGGAACCAACAAAAAGTTATCGGCGCATGCGTGGAGAGATGGCTTGGGTCAACGCATGGGTGCTTTGTGTGGGTCAGTCATGTGGGAGCGAGTGTTGTGTTGGCATTTACGACGGCCGAGCATGATTAATGGCCTCACTTCACAATAGGAAGTGTTGTAAATGTTCTCCGTGAATAATGTGGGACATTAAGTCCAGGAAACCACTATAATAGGGTGTGGAAACTATTAATTAGTGAATGCCGCCGCTATTATTCGGTGGAAGAAATACACGTTGGTTGGTTCATCGTACACAATTATTAATGGATAAGCTTCTAAAGAGGGAAAATTAGTGGGACATTAATCGTCGTGTGAACTAAAGAGAATTTGGTAATGTTAATATCCCGAGAGAGAATGAGTGCAGTGATACTCTGCAGCATTCTCTTAACGACCGTATGTTGACCTCACGATTCTGTCTCGAGAATTGTAGAGGTGTCAAGAAGTCAATACTTCTATATCGGGACGACCCCACCAACATCATCGTATTGCCGGGAAAATAATTTCTACCGAGCAGTACTGCGAGATCAGTCAGAAGACTGACAAGAATGCTTCTCCTCCCCACAGTAAGTAACCTTATTATTGTAACTACTGTAGCTGGCCAGTTGTAAGGGGTTGGAAGCAGTAGGAGGATTAAATACTATGTTTGTTTGGTTCAGTCATTTATAATTGTTTTGTTATTGTCGTTGTTGTTATGGAGTGGCCATAGAGAGTACATTGTTATAGTTACTCTATCTTTGATTAACCTACAACCACTACAGTGGCGACGAGGATGGGATCATCAGAGCCAAGGATAGTGGGCCAATGTGGCCTGAAGTAGTAGGGATATTTTCAGCAGAGCGTGATTATTAAAAATCTACAGCAGCAACAAGTGAGGCATGGGGCATCACAAGGAAGGTTGAAACCTTTGACCCAATAAGATTTCTTTG
>WNWK01035566.1:0-19687 GCA_009830355.1 Cherax destructor | reverse complement strand
GTCATGGTAGGGACATGCTTGTTGACTTCCACATACAGTCATGGTAGGGACATGCTTGTTGACTTCCACATACAGTCATGGTAGGGACATGCTTGTTGACTTCCACATACAGTCATGGTAGGGACATGCTTGTTGACTTCCACATACAGTCATGGTAGGGACATGCTTGTTGACTTCCACATACAGTCATGGTAGGGACATGCTTGTTGACTTCCACATACAGTCATGGTAGGGACATGCTTGTTGACTTCCACATACAGTCATGGTAGGGACATGCTTGTTGACTTCACATACAGTCATGGTAGGGACATGCTTGTTGACTTCCACATACAGTCATGGTAGGGACATGCTTGTTGACTTCGACATACAGTCATGGTAGGGACATGCTTGTTGACTTCGACATACAGTCATGGTAGGGACATGCTTGTTGACTTCGACATACAGTCATGGTAGGGACATGCTTGTTGACTTCGACATACAGTCATGGTAGGGACATGCTTGTTGACTTCGACATACAGTCATGGTAGGGACATGCTTGTTGACTTCCACATACAGTCATGGTAGGGACATGCTTGTTGACTTCGACATACAGTCATGGTAGGGACATGCTTGTTGACTTCGACATACAGTCATGGTAGGGACATGCTTGTTGACTTCGACATACAGTCATGGTAGGGACATGCTTGTTGACTTCGACATACAGTCATGGTAGGGACATGCTTGTTGACTTCGACATACAGTCATGGTAGGGACATGCTTGTTGACTTCCACATACAGTCATGGTAGGGACATGCTTGTTGACTTCCACATACAGTCATGGTAGGGACATGCTTGTTGACTTCCACATACAGTCATGGTAGGGACATGCTTGTTGACTTCCACATACAGTCATGGTAGGGACATGCTTGTTGACTTCGACATACAGTCATGGTAGGGACATGCTTGTTGACTTCGACATACAGTCATGGTAGGGACATGCTTGTTGACTTCGACATACAGTCATGGTAGGGACATGCTTGTTGACTTCCACATACAGTCATGGTAGGGACATGCTTGTTGACTTCCACATACAGTCATGGTAGGGACATGCTTGTTGACTTCCACATACAGTCATGGTAGGGACATGCTTGTTGACTTCCACATAAGTCATGGTAGGACATGTGGACTTCACATACAGTCATGGTAGGACATGCTTGTTGACTTCCACATACAGTCATGGTAGGGACATGCTTGTTGACTTCCACATACAGTCATGGTAGGGACATGCTTGTTGACTTCCACATACAGTCATGGTAGGGACATGCTTGTTGACTTCCACATACAGTCATTGTAGGGACATGCTTGTTGACTTCCACATACAGTCATGGTAGGGACATGCTTGTTGACTTCCACATACAGTCATGGTAGGGACATGCTTGTTGACTTCCACATACAGTCATGGTAGGGACATGCTTGTTGACTTCCACATACAGTCATGGTAGGGACATGCTTGTTGACTTCCACATACAGTCATGGTAGGGACATGCTTGTTGACTTCCACATACAGTCATGGTAGGGACATGCTTGTTGACTTCCACATACAGTCATGGTAGGGACATGCTTGTTGACTTCCACATACAGTCATGGTAGGGACATGCTTGTTGACTTCCACATACAGTCATGGTAGGGACATGCTTGTTGACTTCCACATACAGTCATGGTAGGGACATGCTTGTTGACTTCCACATACAGTCATGGTAGGGACATGCTTGTTGACTTCCACATACAGTCATGGTAGGGACATGCTTGTTGACTTCCACATACAGTCATGGTAGGGACATGCTTGTTGACTTCCACATACAGTGCAATAAATTATTCCACATTGAGTTGACAGGAAAAGTAGCGGAGGTGATGTGTATGTTAGAGAAAAATTAAACTTTTGTGTCAGAAACTATGTAAAGATGGAAGGGACAAATATGAAATCTGTTAGGGTGCAGTTTCTCAAAGGACTTGAAAAGCTTATCTTAGATGTGATCTACACAGGCTCTGATCCAACATGAGGCCTGGTCACAGACCGGGCCGCAGGGGCGTTGACCCCTGGAACTCTCTCCAGGTAAACTCCAGGTACAGACCTTCAAACCTCAATAGTGACCACAGTAAACGTCTTTGGGATGAAAGAACTGAAGTTTCTAGAAGTGAAAATGTAGTTTTAATGGGATATTTTAATTTTAGCCAAATTAATTGGAACAGTTTGACAGGTAATCTAGGAACTTTCTTGAAATGGTGCTGGACTGCTTTTTAAAAGTTTGTGTCCTTGGCTCAGTTGGTAACGCACTCACCTCACATACTGATTGTCCGTGGTTCAATCTCCGGCATGTGGGGAAACGCTGGGTGTGTTTCCTTGCACCTGTTGTCCCTGTTCACTTAGCAGTAAGTAGGTACCTGAGTGTTAATCGACTTGTGTGTCACATCCTGAGGGACAAGATTGAAGGACCACAATGGAACTAAGACAGACATTCCATGATGATGCACAGACTTTCTTGGGTTATCCTGGGTGGCTAATCCTCCCCTGGATTAAAAATTCAATCAAATCTTATTTTAACCAATGCTATTTAAACTGGCTGTGAAAGGTCCATTTTATATTTAATTTTAGTGCACACATTTAGATAAGGATTTTTTTTTTTATTAATGCATCAGCCATTTCCCACCCAGGCAGGGTGACCCAAAAAAGAAGAAACACATTTCATCATCAGTTCACTCCACCACTGTCTTGTCAAAGGTGCACTACACTACAGTTAAAAAAAGTGCAACATATCAACACGCCACCTTCAGAGCACAGGCACTGTACTTCCCACCTCCAGGACTCAAATCTAAGAGCCAACCGGTTTCCCTGAATCCCTTCATAAATGTTACTTTTCTTACACTACAACAGCATGTCAAGTCATAAGAGCCATTTGTCTCCACTTGCTCCTATCTAACATGCTCATGCATGCTTGATGGAAGTCTAAGCCCCTCACACTCAAAACCTTATTTACCCCGCCCCCAACCTTTCCTAAGATGACCCCACCCTGCCATCCACTATGGATTTATATGCCCTCTAAGTCATTCTATTTTCTTCCATCCTTTCTGTATGTCCGAACCACCTCAACAACCCCTCTTCAGCTCTCTGGATAATTTTTTTTTAAACCCCACACCTCCTTCTAATCTTCTGCATAATATTCACAATGAACATTGCCCTCAGACACGACATCTCCACTGCCTCCAGCCTTCTCCTTGTTGCAACATTCATCACCCACGCTTCACACCCATATAAGAGCATTGGTACTACTATACTCTCATAAATTCCCAGCCTTTGCTTTCATGGATAATGTTCTTTGTCTCCACAGACTCCTCAGTACACCACTCACCTGTATTACCTTGTCAATTACCTTTCATAGACACATCTACTGACAAGTCCACTCTCAAATTTCTGAATACATTCACCTCCTCCATACTCTCTCCATCCAAACTGATATCCAATCATTCACTACCTAATTTTTTTGTTATCCTCATCACCTTGCTCTTTGCTATGTTTACTTTTAATTTCCTTCTTTTACATACTCTACCAAACTTGTCCACCAACTTCTGCAACGTCTCTTCAGAATCTCCAAAAAGCACAGTGTCATCAGCAAAAAATAAGGATTATAACATGTAATTTTGGTTTTGTGTAACAATTCTGTATGAATAAGTTCTACACATAATGAAGAGGTTCGGATTTCATTGGGAAGGTAGCAGCTGAATATGTTAGTATTTTTTTTATCACAATTGTCATCTTCCAGTGAGGCAGAGTTACCCAAGAAATAGGAAACACATGCACCATCATTAATTCAATTGCTATCTTGCCAGAAGTGTGTTTACATCACTGTTTACATGACCCTCTGAGCTGCAACATTCCCACCCCACCCTTGAAGTGTAGTCACTTTACCTCTTCATTATATTTTAATTATTTCTCACATCAAATGAATAATAACTTCTAAGATACAATTATATTACTTTAAAGTTTATAATAATATATACATCTGTTTTGATATATGTATAACTTGTTTTTCATTTTTTGGCTCAGAATTTTTTTAATGCCTTGCATAATGTACATTGTCAAACTTCTGCTGGAATTGCTTTAAAACAGTAAAAATATATTTTAGATTTAGATTAACTTAATTTCTTTAGATGGCAGCCTTTCTGTGATACTCTCCCTTAGTCTTGACTTCTTTTTTGAACAAAGAAAGGAGAAGAGTGACTACAGAAGTAGCAGCCAGCATTGTTGTCACAGGGTGCTTGTAGCATAATTATTAGTAGCCTCACGACACACAGTGAGGGACTTGGGTTTAATTCCCAATGAGTGTAAACATTGGGCATGTATCCTTACACTTGCTGTTCCTGTTGCTGTAGCAGTAAGACTGTACCTGGGTGTTATCTGACTGCTGTGGGTTGCATATGGGAAAAGAGGATTATAGGGCCCCGGTGGAAATAAGGCAAATGGTTTGATGGCATTGCTTTATTGGGTTAATCTGGGTCACTAAACTTCTGGGTTAATAATCCAGTTTTTTATTCATTATGGAGAAAAAACTATGGCTCTTCCAACTGGACTCAGCTGAACCCAATTTATACCTCAAAGCATGCCTAAAATATCCATGTCCATAATTGCTGAAATTTTAGATTCGGTGCATGAGAAGTGAGAGGTCCCTCCACCCACAGCTGTAGTAACAACACTGACAGTTGCCACAGAGAGAGGTCCCTCCACCCACAGCTGTAGTAACAACACTGACAGTTGCCACAGTGAGAGGTCCCTCCACCCACAGCTGTAGTAACAACACTGACAGTTGCCACAGTGAGGGGTCCCTCCACCCACAGCTGTAGTAACAACACTGACAGTTGCCACAGTGAGGGTCCCTCCACCCACAGCTGTAGTAACAGCACTGACAGTTGCCACAGTGAGGGGTCCCTCCACCCACAGCTGTAGTAACAGCACTGACAGTTGCCACAGTGAGGGGTCCCTCCACCCACAGCTGTAGTAACAACACTGACAGTTGCCACAGTGAGAGGTCCCTCCACCCACAGCTGTAGTAACAACACTGACAGTTGCCACAGTGAGAGGTCCCTCCACCCACAGCTGTAGTAACAACACTGACAGTTGCCACAGTGAGGGGTCCCTCCACCCACAGCTGTAGTAACAACACTGACAGTTGCCACAGTGAGGGGTCCCTCCACCCACAGCTGTAGTAACAACACTGACAGTTGCCACAGTGAGGGGTCCCTCCACCCACAGCTGTAGTAACAACACTGACAGTTGCCACAGTGAGAGGTCCCTCCACCCACAGCTGTAGTAACAACACTGACAGTTGCCACAGTGAGGGGTCCCTCCACCCACAGCTGTAGTAACAGCACTGACAGTTGCCACAGTGAGGGGTCCCTCCACCCACAGCTGTAGTAACAGCACTGACAGTTGCCACAGTGAGGGGTCCCTCCACCCACAGCTGTAGTAACAACACTGACAGTTGCCACAGTGAAGGGTCCCTCCACCCACAGCTGTAGTAACAGCACTGACAGTTGCCACAGTGAAAGGTCCCTCCACCCACAGCTGTAGTAACAACACTGACAGTTGCCACAGTGAGAGGTCCCTCCACCCACAGCTGTAGTAACAGCACTGACAGTTGCCACAGTGAAAGGTCCCTCCACCCACAGCTGTAGTAACAACACTGATAGTTGCCACAGTGAGAGGTCCCTCCACCCACAGCTGTAGTAACAACACTGACAGTTGCCACAGTGAGAGGTCCCTCCACCCACAGCTGTAGTACCAACACTGACAGTTGCCAGTCATAGAAATGATCACTGAATGTTTTTACATTTTTAATAAAATATCTTTGTGTATCTTTAAAAATATATTTTTTTCCTTCTCAGAACTTAACATGAATGTAGATGGCAATGTTAACAAGAGGAAGAAGTATCGTCGCACAAAACGTGTTGTCAGTCACCCAAACCTTCTGTTTGAGAAATGGCTCTAAGAATGGCAAGAAGAGGCAACACTTAAAAATTCAAAGATGAAACACCACTTTCAGAAGGTACGTTATACATGATAAGAAAATATAGACGTGAGTTTGTATCTATAATAAGAAAACGTTGTAAATTTGATTCTCTATCTTATGTATTCTTTCCAATCTCTAACTTAAACAGTGAGTTTAGGGAGACTGATTATCATAAAAATGTCTTCAATGAATTAAATACAATACTGAAGAAGGAACACTACAAGCTTACTTCTGCTGCTGTAGTTGTAAATACTATGTAACTATTAAGGAACTACAATATATCCTTCACTCTCAAATGTAAGCCACTCGTATGTATTATTTCATTGGTGACTTCACATAAATATAGTATAGGTTATGACAAAACTTTTCATGTTTCAAGAAAATTGAATATTGAAAATTACCATTTCTTCCAGAAATAGAAAAAAAAATATTTGGGCAAAAGTTTTTTAAATTGCTAAAGAAGCTTCATCAGTGTTATTGGGAATTAAGAGGAAACATATGCAAGAATTACACTAGCTTTGTAAAATAAAGCTTTCAGCTGTGGCCCAGGCTTAAGTAAAGTAAAGGTTTATTTCTTTGTAAAGGTTACAATATGTAATTACAATTTTGGTTTGCTAAGTAGAAAGAAAGCCATATCATGCCGGGGCATTTCGGGCAGACTAATCCTAATACATAGTAACTATTTAAAACTAGACAAGATGATAGTACAGTAGTACTTCTACTTACGAGCAAAATTCGTTGCAGACGGCTATTCAAGTGCCGATACCAAAGGAATTTTTTCCCATTAGAAATAATGAAAATTAGATTAATCCATTTCAGACCCCCAAAAATACACTTACAAAAGTACCTACAAAAATACACTTACATAATTGTTCGAGTTGGGAGCTGCTCGTAAGTCGAGGTACCACTGTACATAGAAATTATTTAAAACTAGACAAGTGGTTTACTTGATTACAATCATATTTAACCCGAAACGTATATATACGTTAGTACTGCTACTGCCCCGAATATTTAAAAAAAAAAAAAAAATTATAAAAATAAAGAGCACATTTTTTTAAGTGTTATAGGATAAAAAAATTTTGGGGGTCAGTTCTTACCGAAATATGAGGGGGAGAAGTTGGCTCTGGATGCTCACCTGACAGCAACAGGAGTCCTGCCGCTTGCAGAATTGTTGCCGCTATACCTTTTTTTCTCTTTTTTTATTATTTTATATAATTTTGATGTTCTGATAATTACAATTTATAATAGTTCTTGTGATTTCATAGCCAATCTTTGTTCTGACACTAATATTAGGTACTGAAATTGTACTCAAATAATAATAATAATAATGATAGTGCATAAAAATAATAATAAAAATGATAGTGCATAATAATAATAATAATAATAATAATAATAATAATAATAATAATAATAATAATAATAATAATAATAATAATAATAATAATAATAATAATAATAATAATAATGAATAATAATAATAATAATAATAATAATAATAATAATAATAATAATAATAATAATAATAATAATAATAATAATAATAATAACAATAATACGTAATAATAAGGGGTCCGTAGAACCGTTCATTCATTTTTGTTGTTTTTGGTTCAATTTCAATGAACGTTGATACTGTGATTTAACCAGCATTTTCACCCTTCACCAATATTTGTGAATTGACTTTGTGTTGCAAAATTGCAAGATATTGCAAAATTTTATGTAGAGGTGGGAGGGTATAAAACCCTCCCTGCTCAAGAAAATTGGTAAGACATACAATGTTCTAGTCGACATCAGATGAAAGATAAAGAGTTAGATTATCTTTATTTCAATTTCTTTTGAGAGAAATGTCAATAGATTGTATTAAAAAAAATTAAATTTGTGTTTTTTTTTAAGGACTTTTTTGGGAGGAAAAAAATCAATAAAAACAAAACAGTAGGACATATCTAAAATCAATGTTGAAATTGTAATAGAACCATCATTCCTCAATAACATCTGAAAAAATCATGACACTCCTATAAATACTCTTCTCAAGTATGGGAAAATAATGTCAATAACTTATTCCTGTTTTATTCACAGTTTTCTTATATGTAAAACTCTATGGAAATGGCGCACCAAATTTGACCGTGTTGCACACCCAACATTTGTTGACAGCCCTCTGGCTACTGAGGCACCATCTCTCACTCTGGCTACTGAGGCACCATCTCTCACTCTGGCTACTGAGGCACCATCTCTCACTCTGGCTACTGAGGCACCATCTCTCACTCTGGCTACTGAGGCACCATCTCTCACTCTGGCTACTGAGGCACCATCTCTCACTCTGGCTACTGAGGCACCATCTCTCACTCTGGCTACTGAGGCACCATCTCTCACTCTGGCTACTGAGGCACCATCTCTCGCTCTGGCTACTGAGGCACCATCTCTCGCTCTGGCTACTGAGGCACCATCTCTCACTCTGGCTACTGAGGCACCATCTCTCACTCTGGCTACTGAGGCACCATCTCTCGCTCTGGCTACTGAGGCACCATCTCTCACTCTGGCTACTGAGGCACCATCTCTCACTCTGGCTACTGAGGCACCATCTCTCACTCTGGCTACTGAGGCACCATCTCTCACTCTGGCTACTGAGGCACCATCTCTCACTCTGGCTACTGAGGCACCATCTCTCACTCTGGCTACTGAGGCACCATCTCTCACTCTGGCTACTGAGGCACCATCTCTCACTCTGGCTACTGAGGCACCATCTCTCACTCTGGCTACTGAGGCACCATCTCTCACTCTGTTCACTCTAGTCCTCACACAAGTTACCATGTAGACTATTTTGAATGAAACAATCATCAAAATCGTTATTTTTGGAGTAAAAACAAACAAAAAAAAAACACTATTGTTAACAGGCCCTCTTGATTATAGGAAAAACAAAAGAAATTTACATCTTTGGAAAAACATACTTAGAAGTATGATACAGAGAAGCTGATTACATCAACATGTAGCCAGAATTATGCACTATTTTTTTGTAAGAAAATATTATTTTCCATAATTTTTCAGGTTCAATGTTTTTACCCCTCATATTAGGTACTAAAATTGTACTCAAATAATAATAATAATGATAGTGCATAAAAATAATAATAAAAATGATAGTGCATAATAATAATAATAATAATAATAATAATAATAATAATAATAATAATAATAATAATAATAATAATAATAATAATAATAATAATAATAATAATAATAGTGAATAATAATAATAATAATACGTAATAAAAAAGTTCCCCTGAAGCATTATGTAAGATTTGTGTCGCTGCCTTATCTCATCTGATCTCCACTAATGATGACTGGTGACATTTGATAGGGGAGTGAGGGTAGTCTTATCTTTTCTAATCAGTCCAGTAATTACAGTGATGACATTTGATGAGATTATACTGCTTCCCTTCATTTGTTACTCAAGCCTGTCTGTCTGTCTGTATCTGTCTGTTTGTGTGTCTGTCTTTCTGTCTGTCTGTGTGTCTGTCTTTCTGTCTGTCTGTGTGTCTGTCTTTCTGTCTGTCTGTGTGTCTGTCTTTCTGTCTGTCTGTGTGTCTGTCTTTCTGTCTGTCTGTGTGTCTGTCTTTCTGTCTGCTTGTCTCAGAGAGTAGCTCATAAACCAACTGGTATTACACAGATCACAAGAACATTATATCACTTCGTCTTGAATTTTTTAGTTATCCTAGGTAATTTACACTATGTATAATTGTATTTACGTATGTGTTCCTGTGAAATAGAGACAGATAGAGACAGAGACAGATAGAGACAGAGACAGATAGAGACAGAGACAGATAGAGACAGATACAGATAGAGACAGAGACAGATAGAGACAGATACAGATAGAGACAGAGACAGATAGAGACAGAGACAGATAGAGACAGAGACAGATAGAGACAGAGACAGATAGAGACAGAGACAGATAGAGACAGAGACAGATAGAGACAGACACAGATAGAGACAGAGACAGATAGATACAGACAGACAGACAGACAGACAGAGATAGACAGCCAATCAGGTACCCAGCTGACCAGCCAGCTGCTGGCCAGCCAGGTGGCCAACCAGCTGCTTGCCAGCCAGGTGGCCAACCAGCTGCTTGCCAGCCAGGTGGCCAGGCAGGCAGGCAGCCAGCTGGCCTGCCAGCCTGCCGACATCACTTTCCACTTCAAAGGGGAGTGTTAATATGACATGACATCAGTGAATCCTTGGTGTTTGCCGCAGTGTTTGCTCTAGATGGCGCTCAATTTAACTGGTGCTCCCACAAGGTACTAAGTGGTCCCAGATTTTTTTAATATGGCACACACCGAGGGTTAGGACCCATTCTATGTTGATCAGGCATCTCAGGCCAATCGTGCCAAATTTGGAGGCATGAAAAATAAAACGTATATATATGTTTGGGGCAGTAGCAGTACTAACGTATATATACGTTTGGACCGTTTAAGGGTTAATCTTAATAATAATGCGAGGTAGTCAAGGTGGAAGTTTATAAGAATAATAATCGTGAAGTTGCACATAGTAAAAACTATTACAATTAATGGTTCAGGCAGTAATATTTCATGGACTGGCAGAAGTTTAAAAGTATAGAGGCCACATAATATAACTAGTTAGGAGTTGTTTTGGTTGATTTGGTTAGTATTGAGAGATAAGATGATTTTTTAGCAAAGTCCTAAATTTATAAGTAGTCAGGGGATCCTTTACTGGTTCTGGTAATGAGTTCCAGGTCTTCAGGCCCTTTATGTGCATAGCTTTCTTAAGAGTAGGACTACAAGAAATAGATAGAGATTATACTCGATTCTTGTGGCCAGAAAATCCACATGATCCTCAAAGTCCTGTGAAAACTTATCGTTTCAAGTCAGTATTATTTGGTGCAACATCCTCTCCATTCTTACTAGAAGCTACTCTTAATACACATTTGAAGAAATCTAAAAGTCCCTTTAGAGAAATCTTAAAGAAAACTTTCTATGTGGATAATCTTCAAGGTACGGTGAATAAAGAGGAGGATTTGAAATCCTTATACAGAGAAGCTAACAAGGAGATGAAAGAAGCAAATATGCCTCTAAGGATGTGGAATACTAATTCAGATCAATTAAGGGAACTTATCAAAGAAGATTTCCCTGAAGCTGAAATTCCTGAATGCAACAACATGCTTGGACTTAATTGGAACACACAGGAAGACACTTTGAGCCTCAAAAGGATAAACAATAAATCAAGCAGTACACTCACTAAACGTAGTTTACTGTCAGAGGTATCACAATGTTTTGATCCTCTAGGACTCGTCTCACCAATTACCATAAAAGGTAAAATGCTTGTGCAAGATGCATGGAAGCTCAAAATAGGTTGGGATGAGAACTTGCCTCTAGAAATGTGTCAAGAATGGGATGAAATATCCAAGGAGTTTAAACAACTTCATCAAATTAAATTTACCAGACAAATAGGTCAAGAGGGAAACAAGTACACATTGCATGTGTTCTGTGATGCGTCAACCAGAGGTTATGGCGCTGTAGCTTACATGAGTAACGCTGAAGGAAGTACTTTAATTACTTCAAAGGCCAGGGTTGCACCCTTGAAGGTCAGAACAGTACCACAATTGGAACTGACAGCACTCTATGTAGGTACGAAATTAGCTGTCTATCTCAACAAAGTACTTGATCATCTCACTATTGAAAAAACTGTGATCTAAAGTGACAATGAAGCAGTTCTCCAGTGGTTAAGAAATAATAAGAGTTAGTTGGTCTATGTACAGAATAGAGTAGCAGAAATAAGAGTCTCTACACAAGAGAACCCAGCTGACATGTTGTCACGTGGTGTCCCACTCAAGAACTTTGTGGATAATAAATTATGGCTCCACGGACCTAACTGGCTCTCTAATGAAAATAACTGGCCACAGCAAAAAGATCACATTATGCCAGAAGAAACAGTCTGCTTGAACACAGCAGAAATAATATGTTTAAATACTGCAGATACCACAGAAATAGTCATTGATGGATCTAAATACTCGTCTTTGGGTAAACTCTTAAGAGTTACAGCTCTTGTCTTTAAATTCATTAAAGGGATGAAACCTAGTTATGAATCACTTGAACCCATTAACTGGATAAAGTTAATACAGAAAGATTATCCAGCAACAAAGATAAGTACAGTGTTACCTGTTACTGTACCAGTTGAAGTTCTACCAGTAAAAAATACCACAATTGCAGTGTTTTATAATATTGCATTGTAGTTATAATGTAGCACTGTATTTACAGTGTAATGATATAGTGCATTGTTTTATAATGTTGTAGGGATAGTGTTGTGTTAAATTAGTCATACCTCTCACATCCACAATGACCTAATAATGTTACCATTGTATCCCGTAAGCCCAACCTCGACACACACATACATAAATACATACACGTACACACACATACGAACGTACGTACGTACATGTATACACACATACTTCAGGAGATTTAGGGAGGGATTCTCGGGAGAAACAAAAATTATTCCATCAAACCGAAGGGGTAAAGTTCACCAGCAAGTGCTGGACACACTACACACAACCTAGCAGGTGCTGGACACACTACACACAACCTAACAAGTGCTGGACACACTACACACAACCTAGCAAGTGCTGGACACACTACACACAACCTAGCAGGTGCTGGACACACTACACACAACCTAGCAGGTGCTGGACACACTACACACAACCTAGCAGGTGCTGGACACACTACACACAACCTAGCAGGTGCTGGACACACTACACACAACCTAGCAGGTGCTGGACACACTACACACAACCTAGCAGGTGCTGGACACACTACACACAACCTAGCAGGTGCTGGACACACTACACACAACCTAGCAGGTGCTGGACACACTACACACAACCTAGCAAGTGCTGGACACACTACACACAACCTAGCACAACCTAGAAGCACTGTGTGTGCGGCTAACAACAATCTTCAACAAATCTATTGAAACCGGGCAACTACCAGTTGTGTGGAAGACATTGAATATATTCCCATTTTTTTTAAAAAAAAGGAGATGGACAGCAGCGTAAAATTGCAGACCAGTGTCACTCACATGTATGTAAAAACCATTGTTATGTCGTATATTCTGGTAGGACAGTTAACATGGAAGGTTAGTAAAAGAGCGCAGACTAGCGTGGCTATATTCTTCAAATGGGTTCACAGAAGAGTGGTGGAGCACCAGGAAATAATAGTTTTTTTACATGACAACCAGCACGGATTCAGTGATGGGAATCCTGTATCACAAACCTACTTGAGGAGAGAGAGAGAGAGAGAGAGAGAGAGAGAGAGAGAGGGAGAGAGCGGGAGGGGTAAATTGAAATATCTTTGACTATACCAAAGGTAACAAACCTCACTCAAGGAAAAGGATCTTGGAGTGATTATCATACCGAGCACATCTCCTATAACGCACATCAAACAAATAAATGTTGCAACATATGGGCGCCTGGCAAACATGAGTTTAGTGTTTCGACAGATAAGTAAGGAGTCATTCACGACACTGTACACGGGTACGTCAGGCCCATATTGGAGTATGCAGCACCAGTATGGAACACACATCACGTCAAGCACGTAAAGAAATTAGATGAAGTGCAAAAGTTTGCAACAAGAATAGTCCCGGAGATAAGGGGTACGTCCTACTAGGAGAGGTAAAGAGCACTCAACGTGATGACACAGGAGAACAGGAGGAATAAGTACGACATTATAATAAACTATAAAATAATGAGAGGAATTGACAAAGTGAACATGAACAGAATGTTTCAGAGATGAGATATAGGAAAAAATGGACACAACTGGAAGTTGAAAACTCGGATGAGCCGTAGGTATTTTATGAAGTATTTCTTCAGCCATAGAGTTGTCAAAAAGTGAAACAATTTGGAGAGTGAAGCAGTAGAGGCAGGATCAATACTAAGCTTTAAGAAGAGGAAGGATAAATCTCTTAGAGCCGAGGGAAAGTGAACCTTGTATCATCCTGCAGAGAGACGGGGCCAGGAACTGTGATTAGATCCCTGCAACCACGTATAGGTAGATACAGAAGTACCTACATAAGTACATACACACACACATATACACATACATATATACATATATAGAACGAAAAGTCATGGAGAACATTATCAGGAGAAGTGTTGTGGAGCAACCTAAAAAAGGTGTGACAACCAGCACGCTTCTGGAGTTCTACAACAAGGTTCTACAACAAGGTTCTACAACAAGGTTCTACAACAAGGTTCTACAACAAGGTTCTACAACAAGGTTCTACAACAAGGTTTTACAACAAGGTTCTACAACAAGGTTCTACAACAAGGTTCTACAACAAGGTTTTACAACAAGGTTCTACAACAAGGTTCTACAACAAGGTTTTACAACAAAGTTCTACAACAAGGTTCTACAACAAGGTTTTACAACAAGGTTCTACAACAAGGTTCTACAACAATGTTTTACAACAAGGTTCTACAACAAGGTTCTACGACAAGGTTCTACAACAAGGTTCTACAACAAGGTTCTACAACAAGGTTCTACAACAAGGTTCTACAACAAGGTTCTACAACAAGGTTCTACAACAAGGTTCTACAACAAGGTTCTACAACAAGGTTCTACAACAAGGTGCTACAACAAGGTTCTACAACAAGGTTGTAGAACTGGAAGATCCTTTTGAGACAGTAACGCACACCGGACTGGTACGAGAGATAGAGAAGGATGCAGAAATAATAGGTAAAGCACTGTTGTGTATCAGGAAATACCTGACAAGAAAGAAACGATGAATTATGGTGTGTGACGAAGTGTAATGAATCTAAGTGTTGAGTGAGGTTCCAGAAGGGTCAGTAGTAGAGCCGTTGCTGTTTCTTGAATAAGTGAATATCATAACAGATGGGATCGTCAGATTTGTAATTCTTGGCAGACGACGTGAAAATAATGAGTAAAATACAAGCGGACGAAAATCCTGGAAGACTAGAAAGGGATTTCGACAGGATTCTAGCCTGGTCCGACAAGAGGCTCCTCGAGTTCAAACTCACAATGTGCAAAGTTTTGAAGCCTAAGGATGGACAAAGAAAACCGCAGACGGAGTACAAGCTCGGGGGTAAAAGGCTGCAAACCTCACTCATGGATAAATCACCTAGGGGTAGCATCATACCGAACACATTCCCTGAAGAGCAAATCAACCAAATAACTGCTGCAGCATGTGCGCGTCTGGCAAACCTAAGAATATCGTTTCAGCATCTTAGTAAAGAGTCATTCATGACACTGTACACCGTTTACGTCAGGCTCTTATAGGACAACGTAGTACAAGTATGGAATCTACACCTGGTCAAGGACGTCAAGAAACTGGAGAAAGTGCTGAGGTTTGCAGCAAGACTAATCCCGAAACTTGTGGATATGTCCAATGTAGAGAGGTGAACAGAAACGAACCTAATTACACTGGAGGACAGGACAAAGTACTGAACGGAATTGACAAGGTCAACAGGAGTAGTATGTTTCGGAGTTGGGATACAGGAACACGAGAACACAACACGATGTTGATAACTCAGATGAGCTATTTTTGTTTTAAAATTAAGGTTGTGTGGAAGCGGAAGAATCTGAAGAGTGAAGTACTAGAGGAAGGATCCAGACGTAGCTTAAAAAAGACGTACGATGAGAATCTCGGAGGCGGAAGAGAAAGTGGACCTAGTAGCGACAAGGAAAGAGGTGGGACCCGGAGCTGTTAATCGGCCCCTGCAACAACATATAGGTGAGTACATAATACATACTAAAGCTGACTCGCAACGCTATGTTGTATTGACCCTTGATTGTTGAAGCTGACTCACCATGCTGTTGTATTCCACATCCTTAGAGGCATATTTGCCGCTTTCATCTCCTTGTTAGCTTCTCTGTATAAGGATTTCAAATCCTCCTCTTTATTCACTGTACCTTGAAGATTATCCACATAGAAACTTTTCTTTAAGATTTCTTTGAAGGGACTTTCAGATTTCTTCAAGTGTGTATTAAGAGAAGCTTCTAGTAAGAATGGAGAGGATGTTGCAACAAATAATACTGACTTGAAACGATAAGTTTTCACAGGACTTTGAGGATCATGTGGATTTTCTGGCCACAAGAATCGAGTAAAATCTCTATCTATTTCTTGTAGTCCTACTCTTAAGAAAGCTTTGGAAATATCAGCTGTGTAGGCCTATGGATTTGTGCGAAATTTCATAAGCACGTCTCCAAGCTTCTCAGTTAGTGAGGGTCCGGTCATCAGACAGTCATTAAGGCTTGCTACATCATTATTTGCACGTGCGCTGCAATTGTATACAACACGTAGTGGAGTGGTTTCAGAATCTTTT
This sequence comes from Cherax destructor, assembly GCA_009830355.1. Classification (NCBI taxonomy): domain Eukaryota; kingdom Metazoa; phylum Arthropoda; class Malacostraca; order Decapoda; family Parastacidae; genus Cherax; species Cherax destructor. The sequence continues at coordinate 3,304 of WNWK01035566.1, read as the reverse complement.
CTGTCTTCAACTTATCTTCGACTATTTCTTCAATGAATTTATTGTCTAACTGTTCTTGTATGATATTATCATAGACAGTCAGCAGCTCTGGATTCTTCCTGAGCTCATGTATTTGTGCTTTCATTTGTCCGAAAGCCTTGCGATAATTGCTAGGCAGATGTGGTGGATTTAATTTCCATGGTAACCTAACCCAATACTGTCCATCTTCATATTTGACAGTGTCCAAATATTGGTTATAAGTCTCAGACTCCTGTGGGCTTGGTTTATTTACATCAATACCTATCGTATCTAAATCCCACAACTTATCAACTGGTTCAATCATTTCTTCCAGTAATGATAATTTTTGCTGTGGTACATGATCAGAAGATATTCTTGTAACTAGTACATTTTCCACTGAATCAATTTCAGCTTCTTTCCCGCTTTGAGAGGGAATTGGACCACATATCATATGGCCTCCAGCTGTTTTCAGCAAGTGAACATCATGTTTACTTACTATATTTTCCACAAAACAGTGATAGTAATCACTTCCAATGATTAAATCAATTGGACTAATTGTGTCCGCCTGTATGTCAGGACTGGCTAACTTGACCTTGGCTGCCTTTAGTGCTGTAACTGTTTATTTCAATCCCCGGATTTGCACAGATTTAGGCAAATCATCGACTACCACAGCTTCTACTGTCTTTCCTGTTTCCTAGACCAACAGTGAATCTGGCTAGGTCATATTTCTGCTTACCAGAACTTTGGAAAAACCCAGCTATATCTAACTGTATTTTGGCATGGGGTTGTTTATTCAGCTTTTGCAACACTGTTCTTCTTATGAAAGACCTTTGTGAGCCTTGATCAAATAATGTCAGCACATTGGTTTTGTGTAATTTATGGGATAACTCTACTCGAGCTATTGGGAGAGCAGTCGATTTAGCCTTATCTCTCACATTTAATGCTGCTGCTTGTTGACTTCCTGACTCTGTGGAAGTCGGTTGTTCAGCATAAGTGTTTGGGCATAATGCTGTATGATGCATACCCTTGCATTTAAAACACTTCTTCAGTGAGCATTTACCTCCCTTGTTGTGTATTGAATGCAATACTGTGCCCAATGTGTTCCATCACAAAGTACACATTTTGGAGTACGTTTATGTGTGACAGTCTGTTTACTGTCTGTTGTATTCACAGCTTGATAAGTGCCTACATGGGATTTCCCATTCTGTGATTTAGTGGGAGTAGGTATACTCTTTTTATACTGAGTTGAAGGTTTATTATCCACAGTAGGATTAGTGGATTTATCATCTTGTCTAGTTGCTTGCATGCAAGAAACTATTGGTTGTAAACCTTTGCTAATTTCTTCACAAGTGAAATAGCGTTTATTGAACATAATATTTAAATGTTCAATGGTTTGTGGTGACAGTTTATCTTGTACAATACCACTGATAAACCAATCACATTGCATGACGTTATATTTAACACCTAGAGATCTGAGACTATTGTCTAATGTGATCTTAAATGACTAAGTCTGAAAGACAATGTTTGGGTGGTTTCAAGCTTGATATTAAGACTGCATGTCTAACCCTGGTTTTGTCAGCATCAAAGCAATTATTTGCTAAGACACCTAAGGCTAGAGCATAATTGCCTTTGACCACCGGAAATGATTTAATCAATTCATAGGGTTCTCCTTTCACAAGATATTTAAGATAGTTGAACTTAGCTATCTCATCTATGTCAGTACGTGAATTTACTAAGGACTGAAACCCACTGATAAAATCTTCATAGTTGTTACCTTCAAAAATTGGCATTGACAAGGTAGGAAGATTGGGTAAGGCAACACCATGTGTAGACAGCCTGTACTGTCTGCATAGACAGTCATGCTGTCTGCCAGCTGAGTTCATATTTCGTGCCATACTAGTTCTCATAGTTTCCGCCAGAGGGCAAGCCTGGTGGCATACCCACGTCAGTCTGCAACACCCTGTTTTCTCTCACTCATTCAATGGCTATCTTGCCAGGAGTAGGTAGATAAGCTTAGGCTTTACTGCTGGTACGTCTGGCTCTCTGGCAGACACGCAGACCAAGGTGAATCCAAGCGCAAAGTGGCCAGGTTATGGATACTATCTTGAACACTTTTTGCTTTATTGTCCACTTAGTAAGCTAGAGATAAGGCAGTATAATAACCTTTGTAATATGTCGAGATATTAATGAAAATAAGATACCAGATATTTTAAGGAAATTTCCTAAATTTGCTTGCAACAAATAAGTGGATTATAGATATAAATCCATATCTACTTCTGTAAACACTTTCGGAGTCTATTTCAAAATCCCTTTGTGCACACATACTCTCGTAAGTTACTGTCCACAGGATGGATATGGAGTGAGCAGAAAATTAGATGTTTCTGCGGCATAATCTAATCTAAATTGATTTGATAAAACTTTGCACATAGTGATATATGACTTCTTAAAGCTAATCATTAGACAAACCATATCTAGATAAAACTACACAGAGCGAAACGTGAATTTACTAATATCTGCAGGAAACGATTCGTAACTTAAATCTCAAGGGGAGGAAACAATGCAATTCTCCTCATGGAGCGAAACAATGCAGTCACTCAGAGATAAACATTAACTGATAAAACTGTACACAGAAAATACGATTTAATGAAGCTATACGAACAGTAAAACACTTCTTGATAAAGCTTAAAGTATAGCATAACACTGGAAGATTGTACAATGTAAATTAAGGTGAATAACTAAATATGTAAAGTGAATTACAAGTGACAATGTAAATAGAACAGTGAATGAGTAAGAACAACAGGTGAGTTTTGTAGTGAACTACAAGGTTTTAACTAAACCAACATAGGAAGAATATAATAACTATCACTCCTGGGAGGATGGACGCAAACTGCCGTAAAAAATGCCCATTACTCTCTTCAGTATTTCCTCCCATTTTCTTTCTCATATTTTTCTTGCCAAAGAAATAAAAACCAAAATTTGAAAAAATAATACTCGTAATTAATGGTGGCATCAGCATTTTCTTCAATAAAAAGGAAGTCTGAAAGGAAAATTTAAGCTTGACCTGGTGACCTTGCGAACACCAGCTGCAACCTCACTCCCAGGACACCAGCTGCCAACCTCACTCCCAGGACACCAGCTGCCAACCTCACTCCCAGGACACCAGCTGCCAACCTCACTCCCAGGACACCAGCTGCCAACCTCACTCCCAGGACACCAGCTGCCAACCTCACTCCCAGGACACCAGCTGCCAACCTCACTCCCAGGACACCAGCTGCCAACCTTACTCCCAGGACACCAGCTGCCAACC
>WNWK01035565.1:0-19688 GCA_009830355.1 Cherax destructor | reverse complement strand
CATTACCTATGTTCAGGCAGTGTGCCATATGCAGTCAGGGGAAAGGGTCGTGGCAGTTCACGATCCAAAACCCCAGCCACTGATAGTGAAAGTGATAATGAAGGAGAGTATGCTGGGATGGAGGAAGAGGTGGTGGGTGGCATGGTGCCTGGACCTCGTGGCGCGGTGTGTGGACAGACAAAGGACCACGAGGCACCCTCTCAATCATGTGCTGGCCCCACTCCCGTCCCTCCTGCTCCCCGTCCCATGCCACAGGTCCACCCTGCACCATCTGATCGTGAATGGAAGTGGACTGAACATACACCATTCGTGCCACATCCTTTCAATTTTGATGGCAGTGGAAGTGGCATCATGCCACACTGTCCCATCACAAATGAGTCTACAGAGTTAGACTATTTTCAACTATACTTTGCTAAAGTTCACTGGAGGAAGTGTAGTGCAGGCGTTTCATGCCAATGACATCATGGCACTGTCATGGCATGACAAAAGGACGTGACATTGCTGTCAACCATCCACAGAAACGAGATGGTACAAACAGATAGAATGAGCACTCTCAACAATCAACCTATTGAAAAGCCAGCTGTTGTCATCGACTATACAAACAATATGCGACTAGTCGACAAGTGTGACATGATGATAGGCTTTGTTGACTGTGTGCGTAGGAGTCGCAAGTGGTATATAAAGTGTTTTTCCACCTTGTGGACATTGCAATGCTCAATGCCTTCAACATGTATGAAATAAAGACTGGGAAGCGACAATGATATGCAGAATTCACCTAAATGTCATCAAGCAGATGGGAGAAAGTATGGTACCACACCTATACCTGCCACTCCACAGCGACCTGTCACCCCACAACAGCGACCTGTCACTCCACAACAGCGACCTGTCACTCCACAACCGGGAGGGGAAGTGCCCAACCGAATTATCCCTAACTGTCACTGCCTGATACCATTACCATCTACTCCAAAGAAGAAGTACTCTCAGAAAAGTGTTTGTGTGTGCTTACAGTACACAGCGACCCTAAGTGCGAAAAGACACACGATTCATGTGTCAGCAATGTGGAGTGGCACTCTGTATGAATCCATGCTTCTTGAGTATCATACAGTGGTGGACTTCTAGAAACATAAATAGGACCTGTAAATACCTTGTATATATATGTAAACAATAGTAAGTGATTGAACCAGGTGTACAAATTTATTTATCAGTGTGAACATGTGTGTTTGTGACAGTATGATTACTAATTCAGTAACAAATATTTGTGTCTAAACAAGAATTGGCAATGAAATGAATAGATCTGCATCAAAACATGGAAAAAAATGGAAAAAACGATAAATGTTTCTTGTTTCTGCAAGCGGCAGTGCTCCATTTTGCCGACACCACATCATTTAGCACCAACTTCACGGGCTTATATCTCGGTAAGTACTGGCCTAAAATGTTTTTTAGCCTATCCTATTTATAAAAATGTGCTCTTCATTTTTAGAGAAAAAAACGATTTTTATTTTTCAAAAATTCGGTCACTTTCGCGAGTGAACGTATATCTACGTGTGGACAGTTTAAGGGTTAAGGTAAGTAATAAGTGTACTCTGTGTGTATCTTACTTTTTATTGTGTTTTTTAATGCCTAGTGCTATTGCTAACTTAATATAAGTTAATGTAAGCTTGTTGTCTGACATTTATATGCATTTAGAAGTGGAAAAAATGGCGTTCTGCTTTTCGGCGATGTCTGCTTTAAGGCACTAGCCTGGAACCTAACCTGCCGTATAAGTGGGGCCCTACTGTATATGCACAGTGGTACTTTACACTCCACAACATAAACGAGTGTCTCTGCGTGTTTGTGGTATGGTTACAGACAAAACACCTCTTCTGAGCATTTTTCTTGAGAGTAGTAGCAGGCACTTGTATGGGGTATTGATCACCAGGCCTCAGACGAGAAGGTATATGTTGATAATTTCGTGGGCGCTGGTCTATTGTAGGTGTTGCTCCTTGGTACTTGAATATTATTTGTCTGATGACTGACAAACAAAATTCACCATATTTGGGTTTGTTGTTGGTCTTCAACTTGTACATGTTATAAGCATTCAGCATGGAAATGTCAAGAATATGGAAAAAGAGTTTTATGTACCACTTATAACTTTTGCGAACACAATCAGCAAACCCAATCTGCATGTCACATTTGTCCACTAAGTGCATATTGAGGTTGTAGTCCATCACAGCTGCAGGTTTTAGAATGGGTTCATTGGTCTCTCTATTCTGTCTTCCACTGTCTACCATTTCATGTCTGTGAACTGATGTCAACAATGTGACATCACGTTTGTCTTGCCACCGAAATGCCATGATATCATTGGCAGCAAACACCTGCACTTCACCTCTACGAGTGCCAGCGTCAAACCTAGGCATATGTTTACAATTTGCACGCACTGTGCCACACCGTCCTGTCATGTTCACTGCAAGAAATCACTGAGTAAAGGGCTCGTGTACCAGTTATCAGTATATAATATATGCCCCTTACCAAGATATGGTTCCATCATTGTTCTAACCACATCACCAGAGATACCCAATAACTCGTGGTATCTCTCAATGTATACTGCCAGGTACACAATTAGATCCAGAACCAGACCACTTTTGCAATCACACAGTACAAATAACTTTATACCAAAGCGTTTCCTCTTGCTTGGTATATACTGTTGAACGACAGTCTACCTTTGAACATAGGGATAAAAATACATACAGCACTTTTGTTTCAGGTCATGAACACATTCCTGATCTTATATAACCTGTCGTTTCTGTCAGGCCTTGTTTTGTCAGAGAAGTGAAGCATACGCAACAGTATCAAAACACGATTCACTGGTATAATATCACTAAAACCTGGGGTTGAAATCAGGCGTTCTGTCGACCAGTATGTGTTGACAGTGTGCTTATAAACATGTGGCATAAGCATTATTGTGGCAAAGAACAAGTACATCTCTGCCACAGTTGTGTCCTTCCACTGGTGTAGCCGTGACCTTGGTGAAAGTATTGTGTTTGCCATGGTGTACTCATAGTATGTGTTGCTTTCCCTGACAATAATGTCCATCAGGGGTTCATCGAAGAATAACTGAAAGCATTCTAGTTCAGTAGCATTGTTCCCAAGTGTACACGATGGCCGTATTCCACTTTGTGCTTCATCAAAGTCATGGGGATTGGGAACAAAATTGTCACCTTGCTGCCAATCCCAGATGCGGTCTGCTGATGGGTACTGGATATTGACAGGTGGTTGTGGTTGTGCTGGTTGTGGTTGTGCAGGTTGTGGTTGTGCAGGTTGTGGTTGTGCAGGTTGTGGGAGTGTGGGGGTGGTTGAGAGTGGTTGTTGGTGTGCTGAGTTAGCAGCGTGGCCCGCTCCTGGTGCCACATGACTCGTGCCACCACCAACACCACCACCACTACCACCTGCTACCCCACGTACATTACGCATCCCCATTGTCACAATATCATCATCTTCACTATCAATTCGTGGTGTAGGGCCAAGAGATGTACTCCGAGATTTACTCCTTTTCCTTGGAATAGCATATGGCACACTACCAGAACGCATGTTGCGTGTACATACTGCCGCTTCACTGGAGAATACTCTCCCTCACTGTCACCACTTGAACTGCTTTCAATAACTTTGAAATCACTGTCATCATCACTTACACTGCTCACATCAGAGTCATGTACACGGTGAAATAGTTTCCTCTTTCGTCCTGGAACAGGTGAATGTGAATGAGACGGCCCAGCACCAGATGTGGAAGGCTGTGGATCATCTGGGTTTTCATCACTAATTACGTTATCCTGGGCACTGCTTTCGGTAATACCATCTTGAAAACCATGGAATTCACATTCACTGGCACTTCCATCACTGTTTGAACTATCACTTGGGAAGAGAAGGCCTCCAATTCGCCGGGAGTGAGGTACTTCTTACCGCGAGGCATGGTGAAAATGACTACAAACATGGCGCTCCCACAATGCACCACTGGGTCCCCGATTTTTTTCATACTGCGCACACCCACCACGCAGACCCATTCTCTCACATGTAGGCCTACCAGCTTTCTCCCGCTTCATTTGAAGCCGCTAGAATTTAGGCGTATAGATACGTCCGAAACAGTGGCTCGTAAGACGTATATATACGACCGAAACAGTCAAAGGGTTAATAGTTGCATGTCTCATTGTAATAACATAAGATATGTTGAGAGGATATGCAAAGTGATGTGTTTATGTTTTGAGGGGGAGGAGCTTAGAGAGATGCTGGCTTCCCACAAGCTTCCTGAGAACAATGGCTGCTGGAGTGAGCTGGTGTTGTTGGTGCTGATTTTTAACTTGGCTTCAGGGCTGAATGAGTGCCCAAAAGGTAATGGGGAGAGTTGTAAATCGATGTCACCATGACATTCTGTGATCTTCAGTGTATCAAGACACTGGAGGGTTAAGAAATGTTGAGAAAGAGAGAGTTGAAGGTGGCAGCTGAGCCATGTGCTTTGGGAAAGGCTGATTATATGTTTAGGAGTGGAGACCTGTATATTATATGTATATACTTCTTAATATAGCTCTATTTTTATAATGTTTGTTTAAATAACCTTTAAGAGGAATGTGAAAGGACCAATAAGTTTTCAGATGCAGCAGCTAAACCTGAGTAAGTATCTTTTAGCCTAAATATGTCCTCCTTTTACCCTAAGACCTTTTAAGTAAATACCCTATGCTAGTACATGTAGAACTTTGATGATAAATAGGGGGAAAATAACATAACATGCCTTCACTCTATATATAGTTATTCACGACCCTTGTGGGTTTAGCACTTCTTTTTTATTATGATAATAATAATGGTAATACTATCATTAACTCTAAAAATAGTGTGTTGCATGAGAATGGGAGTGTTGCTGTTTGTTTATTTTGTACTAACTTGTACACAATGTAAGAGTATTTGTATTGTGATGTAATTATTATTATAATAAAAAAAATTATTTTGAGGTAAAAGTCTCTCAAACTCTTACAAACATATGTGAATGAACTAAAAGTGGACACGTATTAATCGCATTCATTTCGCCTGACCGAGTGATCGCCCACTACCTGTTCAGTTTGTTTTTTTACCTTCTCTGAACTCCGTATCTCGTTCTCTCTCTCGTTTACTCTTTCGTTTACTAGTTGGCTCTCATTGACTATGGCGTCTAAGCTTAGTTGTGATAAAAAGAGGAGTCGTAAGCCTCTTACTTTAAGTGCCAAGTTAGAAATGATTAAACTCAGTGAACTGACTTTTTTGGGTTATCCTGGGTTGTCTACGCATATTTGCTATGTATGATAATCTATGTATAACTGTATTTGTGTATACCTGAATGAACTTACTAACAAGGTATATGTTGATCGCTGAGATAGCCATCAAATACAGTTACATATAGCAGCATATGTGTAGAGAACCCAGGATAACCCAAGAGTGTACTCACCTAATTGTGGTTGCAGGGGTCGAGACTTAGCTCCTGGCCCTGCCTCTTCACTGACCGCTACTAAGTCCTCTCTCTCCCTGCTCCATGATCTTTATCATACCTCGTCTTAAAGCTATGTATGGTTCCTGCCTCCACTACATCACTTGCCAGACTATTACACTTCCTGACTATGGCTGAAGAAATGCTTCCTAACATCCCTTTGACTCATCTGAGTCTTCAACTAACACTCTTGCTAGGAGCTAATGCTGCTGGGGATTGCAAGTTAAAACCTATGATAATTTATCACTCAGAGAATCCTAGGGCCCTAAAGAACTATGCAAAAGGTAGCCTCCTGTTTATTATAAATCCAATTCAAAAGCTTGGATGACTACTGATCTTTTCATAAATTGGTTCACAGACTATTTTAAGCCAATGTTAATACTTTAAGGTAAGTAATAAGTGTACTCTGTGTGTATCTTACTTTTTATTGTGTTTTTTAATGCCTAGTGCTATTGCTAACTTAATATAAGTTAATGTAAGCTTGTTGTCTGACATTTATATGCATTTAGAAGTGGAAAAAAATGGCGTTCTGCTTTTCGGCGATGTCTGCTTTAAGGCACTAGCCTGGAACCTAACCTAATATTTAGACTCATGACGTCATTTGTTTACTCTTGAACATCGGCAAAAATTGAACATTTCTGCTACTTTGAGCTCATTTTCAAGCCATTTTCTGTATTAAAACCAATCAATATTATCTCTATTTCTGTAATACAGTAGGGCCCCACATAAGTGGGTCTAATATGCATCAGCTGGTGCATCTAATATACATTCACAAATGTGCTGATATTATTTATACAATTATTACAACATTGCACAACAGTAAATTTTCTATTTTTTGGTGTGAATAAAAATTCATTATGTGAATAAAAAATCCAAATGGAATTCATTTGTAAAGCCTGAAAACATAACTAATGAACAGAGGAAATATTAGTTTAGTGCCAGGAATGATTGCATTGTTTATTCTGGACCCTATTGTGAAATTGGAATATTTTGAACTTTGTGTTAAATTGGCCAAATTACCAATTTCCGATCACTTTATTTGGTAGTTGAAACAGTTGACTGGGCGATTTCTTGTGCTCAATCGGTAAAATGGAAGTAATACTAGCGAAAAGCTAAGAATTTGGTCGACTGGAATAATGTAATTGGCCTAAAATTGGAGTCAAATTCGGCAAAATCAACGATGCGTAAATATCACCGACGCATCAAAATTCGTGAGAGCATAATTTTGTCAATTTTCCATCAAATTTTGTACTTTTGCTTTATTACCATCAAAAAAAGATTCTCTACCATTTCATAAGAAAAATAACAAATTTTTTTTTTTAAATTCTTGGACCCTGGCTGTCACTGAGATTTGGCCTCTGGACCCTCAAAGGGTTAAACAACAAATAGAATCCAAGTGTAGGTTGTATGTGTTTTGGCATCATGGAACAAATTACCTTAAAACTATGTATCTTGGGGTTTGAGTTATATTTCTGAGATATGATACATATTTTAGAATGGATTAATATCATAACTCAAGGGACCAATGTATAACTACTGTATTTGTATGGCTTTTTAGAAATTAATAATTTTACTTTTAATTTAACATACTGATCACTTCAATTAACTGCATATTCTTATTTTACAGATAATGCAAAAATAATGAGAATACAAACTGAAGATGGAAGGCTGCATTAAGATTAGTGAAAAACAGAGGACAGAACACAATCACCTCTTTAAAAATATATATACAGTGGTCCCTCGGTTTTCGTGCATCTCCAAACTCGAACATTTATGTAAGTGTATTTTCGTAAGTGCTGTTGCAAGTGTATTTTTGGGGGTCTGAAATAGACTAACCTACGTGACATTATTTCTTAAGGAAGCATATTCGTTCGGTAATGGCACTTGAGCAGCATTCTGGAACGAATTTTCGGTGAAAACCGAGGGACCACTGTATTTTCACTTATTTCAGCAGGCAAAGAATTCATTTACATATAGCAATTCAGTTTTTAATGAAATATAAATATGTATTTATTTTATGCAAAACACATTTTTTTCTCTTTATTTACATGATCACAAATAGATAATCTGGTAACTATCTGCTCATCAGACCAGTCATTAGACAAGCATCAGGTCATTATCAGAACAAGAAAAAGATAGATTGTGATTGTAATTAATAATGTTAAATAATCTAGCATCTACTATATAATCATAGGTACATCAATGAAAAGGCAGTTTCTCTGCTTCTTGCATAGTAGATCCAGATACTGTACTGTAGTTTTGTACTTAAAAAAAAAATAGTTTCAGGTAGAGAAATACAGCTAATTGCTAAATGCATATTGAAACATTCATGATTTTGTATATTAATTAAAGAACAAGTGATAAATACTTTACAAGAAGCAAATAACAAGAAATTTGTATAAATATTACCTCTGCACGCACAGTAACAGGTGGAGGGATATCACCCACATGATGCAAATAGAATGTAAGGCAGTAGTCAGATTTGGGATCCAGCACTGGAGTTTTTAATCGAGCAGTTATTTCACTGCTTCTCCTTCCATCATTTGCTTGACGCAAGGCAGCAATGTAGTGGCCAGAACCTAATAAATAAAATACATACTGAAAGATCCTGATCACTGCATACGTATACATTCACCAAAATGACCAAAAAGCTAACAAGTTTTTCTGCTTATTTGAATAACATTATGGTATCATCCAAGAGCTTGGCGCCTGGAACCACAATCATTATGGCATTATGGCATTATTCATGACATACATTTGCAGATCTGTGACTTACAAAAGTTATTAGAGTACAGACACTGTACTTTTCACCTCCACGACTCAAGTCCAGCTAAGATTTTTTTTTAACACGCCGGCCGTCTCCCACCAATTCAGTGACCCAAAAAAGAAACACTTTCACCATCATTCAACACTTTCACCATCATTCACACAATCACTGTCTTTGCAGAGGTGCCCAGATATGACAGTTTAGATGTCACTCCAAACAGCCAATATCCCAAGCCCCTCCTTTAAAGTGTAGGAATTTTACTTCCCACCTCCAGCTAACATATACAGCCCAGCTAACATATACAGTAGTACCTCGGTACTCGAACAGCTCCGAACTTGAACAATTCAGTATTCAAACGCTTTGTTTGGTAAAAAAATCGCTTGGTAGTAGACAGTTTGCTCAGCACTCGACCAAACAAACACGACCTGCCAGAACTTTGCTGTAAACTATTTCATGTTTCTTTGCATTTTTTTATATCTGTATAAATATGTCACCAAAGGGCCAAAAAAGATTAGTGATAACAGCCAAACAAAAAGAAAATTAATTGGGAAAAATTTGTTCGGTACTCGAACAGATCGGCACTCGAACAGCCTTCTGGTACAAATTAACTTTGAGTACCGAGGTACTACGTACTGTATATAAATTTATTGCAATGGCTATAACTTACTGTTATGAAAAGTGTGATCAAACACAGGGTGATTGGATGATGGTGGATCGTAAGCAGCCACTCGTGCCCAGGTTCCAACACCTTCACCCACATCCTGCTTGAATTGACATATAGGGTGGCTAGCATCTTCAAAGTTGCACCCAACAACCAAATCATCAGTGTAAGGTGGTGGTGTAGTGGATAAAATTGGCATGATAAATGTTTCCTTTGGTACAGCATCTTCAGGCAGAGCTGAAAAAATTCATTACATAATACATTAATGCTTTTCAAGTTTAATGGTTTTATTTGGCTTGCTCTTTGTATGAGTCCTAAATACCAATATAGAGTACAGCGGACCCCCAGTTTTCGTGATTTTTTCGTTCCAGAATGCTGTTCAAGTGCCATTACCAAACGAATTTATCCCCATAAGGAATAATGTAAAGTAGACTAGTCTTTTTAGACTCCCAAAAATACACTTACAAAAGCATTTAAAAAAATACACTTACATAAAAGGGCGAGTTTGGAGCAGGACGAACACCGGGGGTCCACTGTATATTGGCATTGTAATGAAAGCATACTTAGTAAATGAAAATGTGACATTACTTAAATAAAATATTGATAAAACAATAAGTTTCCCATTTTATATTAAAGATCATTCACTTTACAATAATAATTGCACATAAAATAAGAAAATATCAAAAATACTTAACACTTATTTAGTGACTCACTTGCACAATATTGTAGTATCTCCAGAACAGGATGTCTGACTGCAATGTAACCTTCCCTGCCATCCCAGGACTCAGCCTGAATAGCCAGCAAGAAGTTCTCTGGAGGATCCTGCAATGTAATCAACTAACCTAGATATTTTATCATTTATAAATGTATTTTATCATTATCAAACACAACAGCAAGAAGAAACAAATAAAACTCTTAGATTTTCTTTGCATCTAGGGGAATCATAAGGTCAACTAACTCATTATTTCCTCTTTCTAGAAATTGTACAAAGTACTAAGAAAAAAATATTCTAAAGTATGAAACCTTAATATTAAATCATTATTACATCCTAACTACATGTGTGTAAAAGGTCTACCTTAATAGAAGCTTGACCTTGTTGCCAGAGACAGTCTGCATGCTGACGGGTGATTGGTAGTTGCCACACTACAGTCTCAGTATCTTGGGCTATGTCTGATATTATCACTGATATCACCCCAGCATGTTCAGAGCAAGCCTTCACATAAAAATAACAAAGCTCTATAGAATTGTTTAAATAATATAAGCAGTACAATGTTAATACTACCAATGTAAATATACTTCCTACAATATGTCAACCACTTTGTAAACTTGCAAAGAAATAAAAATTTAAATTTGAATTTAAATATGCAGATGTGTAATGACAATATAAGAAAAACTGGAATGAAAACTTTTCTATATACTACTCTAATATTTATAATTACCACATAATTTTTACTTACTGAAAAAGTGAATGAAAAGCACACAAGATGTGAATATTCACTCATAAGAAAAGTTGAACTAGTTAGACGAGCGACAGATCCAGGAGAGTGATGGGGTCCAGTCTCAAATATGACATAGTGGTCTGGTGAATTGAAAGAGAAACTATGAATCTTACTCATGCAAGCAATAATAAAAAATAATAGAAGTGCAATTCCTAAGCATCTCATTTAAAAATAAGATGTTTTTTGAAAGGTACAAATTGATTTCTCTGAAAATTTCCAACTAAATACATTGCAATGAGATAACCTTTAAAATACTAGATTGTATTTTGATCTGAGCAACAGTGCTGGATTTACATAGAATTTTTTTTAATTATTTTTGTAATTCCTGTGTATTTAGGCAGGAGACAAATAACCAAATTCATAGCTCAAACCTTAATCTATACTGTTAATGTATTCACTATATGGCAAATACTGTAACTGGGGAAATATATTCACATTATGCACATCACTCCAACATGAAATTCCAAAGTCAATTCAAAAATAATTTTGGCTGTTTCAGTAGATTATGGCTGAATTTATACTGTAATATAATTTGTCTCATCAAACCATTCTAATACACTTAATTCTAATAACTTAATTCTAATACACTTAATTCTAATAACTTAATTCTAATACACTTAATTCTAATACACTTAATTTTAATAACTTAATTCTAATACACTCAGGTGGGTTGGCATGTTCTGTTAAGCTCCTAATTTGTTCAAATGACTATTGCCAGAGTGAGGTTGTGTTCAGGTGCCAGCTGGGCCAGTATTACTTGTACCCTATTAGGAAAAAGAACATATGTGCAGTAATGAGATATTTTATTGTGGCAGAAAGCCGCAGTAAGAATTATCACGCAATCAATGCAAGACAACACGCATCTCTACTCTTCAAAGACCTAAACCTACTCACCGTACAGAACATTCACGCCTACTATTGTGCAACCTACATTTACAGAACCAAAAATTCTAATATTAACCCAGAACTAAAACACTTTCTTGATAGTTGCAACAGGACACAGACACAAAAATCTCTATGACATTCCCAGTGTCCAGCTAAACCTCTACAAAAATTTGATGTATACACATAAAGAGGCCTAAAATCTGGAACTCCCTGCATGAAAACTCTAGAACTGCAGACTCAACCACCATTTTCAAAACTACCATTAAAAAGCATTTCATCTCCTAACACACCCCATCATCAGCTAACCAAATGAAAACCTAATTCTCTTTTTTTATCATGAACACATCCAAAACAATATAGTCTTACTCTCGTTATCTGTAATTCCCCCCTAATTTACACTTACACCCACCCAAATGACTGCAAACATAAAATTCCTAATATAGCTATTGCCTATTAAATCTTTAAGTTACAGTGGACCCCCGCCTAACGAGCAAAATTCATTCCAGAAGCCTGCTCAAGTGCCATTACCGAACGAATTTACTTCCTTAAGAAATAATGTTACGTAGGTTAGTCTATTTCAGACCCCCAAAAATACATGTCCACAAGCACTTACAATATTATACTTACATAATTGTACGATTTCGGGTGCTCGTTAGGGGGGTCCACTGTAGTCCTAAGTTTGCCTAAGATACTCTTCCAGTATATGAGCTTAATAGAAACAGTGTATCATGCCAAGACAAATCCAATCCCATCACTAAATCTACCATTTGTAATATTATGTATATGATTTGTACTACCTATTTTAACCCTTTGGGGTCGACAGGCCTTCTCGAAACCGTCTCAGGGTGAAAATTTTGGGAAAAAAAAATTCTTATGAAATGATAGAGAATCATTTTCCGATCACAACGACACCAAAAGTATGAAATGTGAATGAAAACTTACGGAATTATGCTCTCCGAAGTTATCGATCTCGAAGATGTTTACGCATCGGCGATTTCGCCCTTGAGCCCTATTTTTGGCCAATTGAATGTTCCAGTCCATAAAATCATAGCTATTTCAGAACTCCATTTCTTCTATTGATTGAGTACAAGAAACCGCCTATTTACCAATTTCAACTACCAAAATAATGGTCAGAAAATGGCAATTTGGCCAATTTCACACAAATTTCAAACAATGCCAATTTCAAAATAGGGTCCATAATAAACAAAGGCAGACATTCCTGTCACTAAAATAACATCTTCTCTGTTCATTAGTCACATCTCAGGCCCTCTTACATTACTTTTGCTTTCCATTTTGAATTTTATTCTCACAAAAATAGAAGATTTATTGTTATGTATACAACTGCATCATTGTAAAAATGATATAAATAATATCAGCGCACTTGTGCAAGAATATTAGACTTGCCAGTTGATGTGTATTGGACACATGGTGTGATTTGTTTACTCTTAAACATCAGCAAAATGAACATTTTTGCTACTTTGAGCTCAATTTCAAGGTACTTGTCATTGCCAAACCAATCAAAATCATCTCTATTTCTGTAACATATCTTCCATTCTATCAAATGAGAACAAGAAAACGAGAATACATCAATAAATACCATACGAAAATAGACTGCAAAGTCGCTGTTTTAAACGAAAAATGGTCGGAGTTTTTTCTCATTATGCAGTGTGTGCTGCAGGATTTTTATACTCGCACACTGACCACACAGACCCATTCTTTCATATGTAGGCCTACCAGCCGTTTCCTGCTTAATTTGAGGCCGCTAGAATTTACGCGTACTAGTACGGCACCGACCCTGCTCGTAAAGCGTACTAGTACGGCACCGACACCCAAAGGGTTAAATCTAATTGTGTATGTACCTAATTAGGTATGTTCTAATTGTGTATGTATCTAATAATGTATGTTCAAATGTACTACCATAACCTATTCAATATAGAGTAAAATTAGTATTAGTCTGCCCAAATGCCTAGGCATGCTAGTGGCCTTTGTAATTAATATTTTTCAACATGTAAACCACACATTGTAAACAAGGAAATAAAGATTTTTATTTTTATTTTGATTACTCTACAGAAGTTTTTCATGTGTTTTTTCCTTATCTGTGGTAATCCTATTAGACCCATGCCCCTCAAATATTGCCTTCTCACCTGGGTGTGGTCACATTCCCCCTTCTTGGCTCAATAATTGCTTTTGGTCTATCCTTGACTGAAGCGCCTCTGGGGCATCATTAAGTCATTGCAATGTAATTTTTTGGTCTGGTAATAAACTTTGAAATTTGGGAATGGGGTGCAAATGTATGAAACAAAATTTCTAGAGATCATTCAAAAAATCTTTGTGTAACTCTAAAAATTGGTTTTAAACATTTAAATATGCATGGGAATGGTGGATGAGTGTGTGACCTGCCTGGCAGGTTTCATTCTGCTCTTTATCTTGGCCTTCACGCGCCTGCAATTCTTGCCGTTGAAATTTAACTTGTGAAATCATGGGGTTTGTGATGAAAATGGAAACTGTATCACTAGAGCAATCTCAAAAACTGGTAACGCTAACGCTTCTTGCACTACTTATTGGTTGATTCATAACGTAGTTTTAAATACTGGTAAGAAGCTGCTCGTGCAGAAAGAATATGAGCTTAAAGAGCTGACTCTGACATGAAGTGCAGACTATCAAAAATTGTTCTTAATGGTGATGACAAGGAAACTTTTGGCGAATTCTAACTTGTGAAGTTGCAGTAACTGGTGGGGGAGTGGTTGTAGAGGCATGTAAATTTATTAAAAGTGAAAATAGTACATAGCAAAGATAGTGAAAGTAAGAGTCTATGCAATGAGTAGATATGAGGTAAGAGAAGGAAACGTGGGTGTATGTCAGCCAGATGGAGGTTAATAAAGCTATGAGAGTGAAGCATTAGAGAAATAAATGAGAGGGAAAAGGTAGATGGAAGTATTTGAAGAATGCAGAAAGTGCATGTCTCTTCGCACTAGCGTGCTCGTTCCACTGAGCAGCTGGGGGTGCGACAGCAGCGCGGCGTGTCTCGTCAAGCATCTCAATCTCCTTCTGCAGCCACTTTCAGTATAGCTTTAAAAAGTCTCAGACTGCATATTTGTGTGCAAATTTGTGCCCGATTAATATGCCCCATGTGCCAAGAAGTGCAGGCAACTTGCTTGAAAGAGAAAATGAAATACAAGAGATTACGCAGTAAAGAGGCCCAGCTGGTGTGTTCGTGTGTGTGTTACATTCTCGGTAATGTGGCAACAATTAAAGTATTATACTTTCAGTAAGGCAATATTAATAATAATAATAATAATAATAGTAAAATGAAGTAAAGTAAGTACATTTGCATTGCAGTACATAGTATTTAGTGGTTGCAATATAAATTGAGTGAAGGAGCCACTTGTGCCGTAGGGCATGCCGTGCTCTCAGGGCGCTAAATGTTATGCATATTTCATAATAATAAACGCTGGCGCAAGCGGGGTTCCCTGCGGCGATTACGGTATCAAATGTCACTAGCTATTCATCAGTCAGAACAATAAAGAACATGAAAGAAGAGAACTGCAGCAGGCCTGCTGGCCCATGCGAAACGAGTCCCAGAATCTCCCCACCACGCTAAAGCCAATGCCCGGCCCAGCCAAGGTCAGGTGCAGATTCGCAGAGAGCGGCATCTGGCCTGGTGGCACCCAGCTAGTCGGAGACCAGCTCACGCCACCGCGCCCACTCATATATTTATCTAGCCTATTTTTAAAAAACTGCTTGACGTTTTGGCCTCTATAACAGTTGTTCACTCATCGGCAACTCTATTGCCAAGCCAATGCTTTTCCTATATATCCTTCCTGAATCTAATTTATCAACTTTAAACCATTATGATCCTGTCAATACTAGATATTTTTAGCACGCTATTCCCTCATCCCCTGTTTTATTTTATTCCTATTTCCATTATGCATAATCGTGTCTCTCTCAATTATAAGCGCTGGGGGTGGGTGGGGCCCTCGGTCTGTCCTCCATGGAGAAATTTCTGCTACATGGAATTAACTTAGTCATCCTCCTTTGTGCATTTTTCGGACATTTATGTCCATTCTGTAATACAGTGACCAAAACTATGTATGTCTAGATGGAGGCACAACCAAGAATATATAGAAGTTGAAGGAGCAACCTGAGGGCTCTGACATTTTATACTTGCCCAATGTAAAGCCAAAGAGATTCTTAACTTTGTTAGAACGCTTATGCCCTTCTGTCTTGGTTTTAGTGCTGCTGTGAGAACTCTAAATCCCTTTAACAATCGATGATATTCAGTCTACATTATTTAGTATATATGTGGCATGGTTATTGTCCTGTCCAATATTTGAAACTTTGCATTTATCTATATTAAGCTGCATCTGCCCTTCAAACCACTGCATCCAGTCTGGCTAATCTTCCTGGGGGTGTAATGTCCTCATTTGAAGCTGAGTAGACTGCCTATTTGGTTGTCATCGGCAAACTTGCTTAATAATAAGCTATTTATTCCCTCATCTATGTCATTTATGTGAATTGTGAGCAACAAGGCCCAATGCAGCCCTGGCAGAACACTTCGCTGTGTGGCTCCCCATCTGATTTCTCCCATTTATGCACAAACTTCTGCTGCCTATTGTCAGCCAGCGTGCTTACTCTGTCAGGAAAAAAGTGCTCCTCCTATTCCGTGTGCTAATTTTCCTCCAATAGTCTCTGATGTGGGGCTCTATCAAAAGCTAACATAAGTCCCATATACTGCAATATCATATTCACATTACCAAACAGTCTGCCTCTCAAATACCTTAGTGAAAAGGATTATTAAATTGTGGGCGGTCATGTGTGGCGGTGCTGAGGTGCTTTGATTGGTATGTAGCACCAGAGATATTTCTGAAATTAGCACCGACAATTATTGATTACATAAATTTTCCCGCTATGGAGGTTGGGCTTATTGGTCTATGGATTGAAACTAAGGACCTGTCTCTGCTGAAAATAGGTAATACATTGCCATTTCCTTATGCAGCGCCGTAGCAGTTTGCCGTGATATGTTGAAAAGATTGGCCGTAGGTTTACAAGCTCTCTTGCATTGCCCAAACCACTTGCATGCAATTCATGTCAGAGGCCTGAAATTTATTCAGAGTTTTAATTGTCCTATTGTCTAAGAGACCATGTCACTTGTGACCCTAATCATCTGCATAGTTTACTATCATCCTGTTCTACATAATTTATTATTTCTGGAAATATCGCTGGTATCTTCCTGTGTAAAAACTGAGAAGTAAGTGTTAAAGTACACACGCATTTCCTTATCACTATTGATGAAGCTGACCTGAAGTAACTTTTTAGAGTAGGCCTATCTTGTCCCTAATCTTGCTACAATATGCCTGAAAAATCCTTTTAGGTTGGTCTTGATGCTCTGCCCAACTTTAGCCTCATAGTCTCTTTGCTTTGCTTATTACTTTTTATTTTATATAGCTGATATGTGGTCACTTAGTACTTTCTCTCTTTTGAATTGCATCCACTATATATGCCTCTTTTTTGACCAATGGGAATGTTTGAATCTTGTTCATCATTGAGATCGTTTGTTTGATCTGATTTCCTATTAGGGAACATAGAGTTGTCTGAGCGGCTGAAATTATTCTCTGGAAGCGTCATGTTAGCGTCGCCTGCCTGACCACTGTCGGGTGTTCCGATTCGGCCTGCGGGTAATTTTCAGTCCCGAAATCGACCGGCGAGTCGAGGGACGAGGAACTTGATTGTCATTATTAAGGGTAATTCCCATTGATATGTTAAAACTGGAGTGATTTGTGATCGCTTTCCCCGAAGCTCATCATTAATCTCAGAATTATTGATGGCGATTCCCTGCTGCTTGAAACCAGGTCTAACTTGAGTTATTTCCTCAGTTGGTTCTGTCGCAACTGTTTCAAAAAGCAATCCTGGGCTCATTATATCAGAAGATCCTTGACTCTAAATTTTCGCAATCAAGTGCTCAGTCAATTTGTCTAAAGTTAATCTCCCGGTAACGCAACATTTTCATGGTAGATATACATTTCACATCCCATAAGAGATTTACGCGCTCCCTATCAAGGTTGAGGGCCTGTAAATCGCACCCAGAGATAAGTTTACCGCGGCCCTCGAAGCTGTGGCAAACGAATTCAGTGTCTGGCAAACTTCTAATGCAAGCAATTTAAATTGTCTAACGCAATAATTTAAATTGTCTCATTTCTTTGTAAATGCATGAGAACGTAAAGAATGGAGAACGCTGAGGCCTGCTGGGCCCATGCAGAGAGCGGTCCGCCATCAAAGCCACTTACGCTACCTAAAGAATTTATTCCCGTGCTCACGACGCAATCAAGCAGCCCACTCCCCCACTCATATATTGTCAATCTCTTTTAAAGCCGCGAGTCCCTGCCCTCTATCACGGTGCTCGAGAGGTGTTCCACGCATCTGCAGCTCTGTTCTAGAAAACCCGATTACTTACATGTCCTTTCTAAATCTAAATTTATCCAATTTAATCTAGTTATTTCTGGTTCTTACTTGGGTTTGATATCCTCAGTATTTTATTAATATCTCCTTTGTTTATGCCCATCATCCACTTGTACCCTCGATGATTCTCCCCCCCATTCTCGCTCTCCCAAAAAGTGGAAAATTTAATTCCAAGTCATCTTCATATCTGACCCTTGTCCCAAAACCCTAAAAAAAATGACCCGAACCATTACGTTATGTGCTAAACATCACTCTTTTTTAGTAAATCGGCAAATCAGTGGGCATTCAGTCAAATATGGTCATTCCGGGCAAGTCGTAAGTCATTCAGTCAAGCAGTGGGCATTCGGGCAAATCGGGAAGGGCATTCCGGGCAAGGCGGGAAAATCATTCCGGGCAAACGTAAGTCATTCCCGTCAAATCGTAAGTCAAATCGGGGTGTCATTCAGTCAAATCGGGGTGTCATTCGTCCCGGGCATTTTGTCCCTTCAGTCAAGGGCAGTGTGTCATTCAGTCAAAATCCAGTGTGTCATTCAGTCAAATCGGGGTGTCATTCAGTCAAGTCGGGGTGTCATTCCCGTCAAGCAGTGTATCATTCGGGCAAGGGCAGTGTTCATTCCCGTCAAGTCGTGTGTCATTGGGCAAGTCAGGGGTCATTAAACCAATCATTTGTGTCATTCAGTCAAGTTATTTGTCATTCAGTCAAGTCTCATTCGGGCAAGGGCTCATTCAGTCAAGTCTCATTCGTAAAATCTCATTCATTTAAAATCTCATTCGAAAGTCTCATTCGGGAAAGGGCATTTTTGGCCCTTCGGGCAAGGGTTTTTTCAATTTAAGTCAGTGTGCCCCTTCCCGTCAAAATTTCATTCAGAAGTCCTAAGTTATTCAGTCAAATCAGTAAATCGGGCAAATCAATGTGTCATTCGTCAAGTCGGGCGGGCTGTGTCATTTGGGCAAATCATTTTGTCATTCAATCAAATCGGGGTGTCATTCAGTCAAGGGCAGTGTGTCATTCGGGCAAATCATAATTCATTAGTCAAGGGCAGTGTGTCCCCTTAGTCAAGTCAAAAATTATTCCCGGGCAAATCGAAGTCCCTTCGTCTGGCGAAGAACCCGACAGCTTTTATAAAAAGCCCAAATTTAAAAAAAACGCTATATGGGGAAGGGATCTGGGGGGGTTTTTGGGGCTGGGGCTTACGAGGAGGGGGGAAAGGGGGGGGGGGGGGTGGGGTTTTGAAGTCGTAAAGGGGGTTCCTGGTTGTGCCATTTTACAAGAGTCGTTGTGTCACTAACAATAATCCCTTTCTCATTCCCCCCATTCACTGGAAAACACATTAAGAGAATTATAATACTGATATGATTTAATAAGGAAATAAAACATAGCCTAAAATAATCATCAAACAATATTTCTCTTGACAGAATACAAATTAGGATAGTGATTAGTTTCTTTTCAGTCATATTTGGGAATGTTCCCCCTTATTCGGGAAAAAAATTTAAAATATACAAAATTACCAAATGGAAATTCATTAGGTATTCTCAAAGGAGTACTTTTATTCATCCTTCAACATTTTTGTTTATAAGTTGAGGATGCCTGATCAATCAGCTTCAAATTTCCAATGCTGGAGTACTATAACTAGGAAAGACTCTTGCAACTATTGACATGTTCTGGTACCATCTTGTCAATTTTATGAACAAGGTACACAACAGGTTTCAGTTTCCATGTGGTAATTTCAGAAAGCTTCCTCTGATCAGCCTCACACTTTCAACACTGGTGTATCATCTTACAAGAATGCTGGCATTCTTATTGGGTTTTTAAGTACCAATCTGTCAATTTTGTTTTTAAAATGGTGTGGTTTTTTTTTTTACTTGAAATAACAAGTACAGTATTTTCTGAATGACTTTAATTTTTAAACCCCTTAAACGTAAACTTTATTTTAT
>WNWK01035564.1:0-19689 GCA_009830355.1 Cherax destructor | reverse complement strand
ATCCTATTCCTCATCCTCTTTCAGACATTGACAGGGATATAAGCCACAGTGCTGTGTCTTCCTTTGCAGATGACACCCGGGAACCCTGTATGACAGTGTCCACCGTTGAAGACACTGCAAGACCCCAAGAAAACATAAACCAAATTTTTAAAATTTCGGCAGCAGAAAACAATATAATTTCAAGGGGATGAAAAATTTTCCCTTTTCCTAGAAAAGGAAAACGTGAAGAAATTAAAATCTCATGGGAGTAAAAAACCAATTTCCCAACCACAAAGAGCGAAAAACTAATGTCAAAGACCTGGGGGGATCATGAAAATCTCCCCCAAGGATCATAAAACCAAAAACCATCTGCTCGAAAAATAACGGGGATGGATAATGAGAACCCCAAACCCCCCCGGGGGAAATTGCTTGTTCTATCTAGGCTGGAATATTGCTGCACATAACTGCCCCTTTAAAAGGCGGGTGAAATTGCTGACCTTAAAAAATGTGCAGAGAACCTTCCCCGCACGCATAAGGGGATAAACCACCCCAACTACTGGGAACGCGAAGTTCCTAAACCTGTACTTTGAATGCAGGCGGGAGAGATACATTATTATATATACTAAAAACCCCTCAAAGGGTTTTCCCAAACCAAAAAAAAATCACTCCGTACGAAAGAAAAAAGATTTGGCAGGCGTTTAACACCCCCCCAATGAAGAGCGGGGTGCCACTAGCACTTTGGGGGAAACACAATAAGTGTGGGGGGCCCAAGATTGTTCAACTGCCCCCCGGGATACATCAGGGGATTACCAAGCCCCTGGCTGTCTTCGCACCTGGACAGGCACCTCAAGTCGGTACCTGACCCACCCGGGCTGTGGTTCATACTTAGACTGCGTGGGGCCAGCGGAAAAAGCCTGGTTGACGGCTCTTCCCAACAGTGGGCCTGGTCACAGCCCGGGCCACGGGGGCTTTGGGCCCCCCGGGAATTCTCCCGGGTAGACTCCAGGAGACTCCCACCTATTGAAACAGCAAACAAACTCAATGATTTCTTCTCCACCATAGGTAAAAAGCTGGCAAGCAAAACCCCAAGTTAAAAACCTCCCCTAACGACTATCCCCTGGCACCTATCCGAACACACAATTCCTAGCCCCGACCAAAATTAGAAGTTTCCTTATAATCAACACAAAAAAAAAAAATTAAAGGTTGACCTAAATAACACCACCCAATATACAAAAGCCTCTCAAGTTCTCTCACCAATTATTGCAACACTCTTTAACAAATCCATTGAATCCTCTCCTTCCCATCAAACCCCAAAATAGGGGGGTTTACCCCCAAAATACATAAAGGGGGAGATAAAAAGCCCTTTAATAATTTTACGGGCCCGATATCTAACTTACCCCTTCTCTCCAAAATTTTTGAAAAATTAATTCATAGACAAATATTTTCCCCACCTCACCTCCAACAACTTTTTTCAACCACTGTCAATTTGGATTCAGGCCTAATAAAAATACAAATGATGCCATTTCATGTTGAAAAAATTTCCCCCTCTTAAAAAAAAGAAACCTTGGGAATCTTTTTTGGGTTTACGTAAAGTTTTTGATACAGATGACCATGATCTGTTACACCTAAAATTATCACACTATGGTACATTGAAAACAATGTTAGCAGAATAAACCAGGAGGCAGCCCAGATAAAAATTCACACATGCATAAATTTTTAAATTTTTAAAAACCAAGTTCACCTTAAACCAGCAAATAGTAGAGCCCAAAAAGATTAGAGAAACGCTGGACCTCATCTTCCCCAACAATGATGATCTGATTGTCTTATTAGTGGAGGAATGAACATTTTTCCTATGGTTTATAAGAACCTACATAATCTGGTATTGAGAGATCCTTTTGTAAACTTGTGTAACCCTTCCTTCAATGTTTTTTCTCTTCTCCCAAGACCATTTGATGATGGATGGTATGGGGCTGGAGTAGTATGTTAAAATACTATTTTTTCTAAAAAAAAGCTTCCAGTTCTTTGGGATAAAAAGTAACAGCATTATCTGACAAACTATGTCTGGTAACCCAAAATTAAAAAAGGATCTCCTCAGTAACTCATTTCACTGTGGATGTCATAGAACATAAACTTGCACATCTAAAATTTTGAAAAAGAATCCACAATTCCCAAAAAATATTTGCCCTCAACTGGACCTGCATAGTCTATATGCACCCCTAGACCATGGTTTCCCAGTGCGGGGCCCAAGATGGACAGGAGATAAAATTTGGTTTAAATTTTGAAAACAAATGGGAAAAATTTTGTCACTTCTGCAAATCTTGGTCCTTTTTTGGGCCCCCGGGCCCACTGCCTATTTCTGCTTTCATAGCATTGATACCATTATGACCTATATGTAGATGCTCCAATCCCTTTATATCTCAACTTTACGGGCCTTTCCCCTCTGTTCCAAATTACAATAATACATCATCATGAACAGTCAGATCTGATTTGACTGAATTATAGTAAGAAAAAAATACATTATTTTTACCCCAACCATTTTTAACATTATTTACTACTTGGGATAATAAAAGCATCTATCCCATTTTCCCTTTTTGATTTTGTCAAATGAAAAATTTGAAAATCGATGGACTCGACTAATCTTACATATTCTGAAGGTGTACCTGACTCTAAGCTGTGATCTTCAATAGGTAATCTACAAAAATGCATCTGCAATAACTTTTTCCTTCCAGCCTTGAATGACAACTCATAATCATACTGAGCTAATAACAGAGCCCAATGCTAAATTTCCCATTTGTTTTTTGGAATATGCCCCCTTTTTCCCAAAAACCCCCTTAGAATTTTTTATTGATTTTGGGGAAAGCAACAAACTTTCTCCCTAGAAAAAAATATCTGAATTTCTTAACAGCATACCCCAAAAGGAACCTTCTTTATAAAATTAAGAATACCCCTGTTCTGCTGGAGAAAGTTTCTTACTAGCAAAATAAAAGGTTTTTCCCCAAATTATTAACCTGGTTAACAAAAACCCCCAAAAACCCACAGAAGAAGCATCAACCTCAATTATTAATGGATGCTCCCGTAAAATTAGTCAACAAAGCTGAACACACTAATTTTTTTTTAACCCTTTTTAACAGTTTCCCCTCTTCCACTGTAGACCACCCCAAATGTACCCCTTTTTTTTAACCAATCATACAGTGGTGCCAAAATTAAAGAAAAGTTCTTAATAAACTTACAATAATATTTTAATCCCCAAAAAGGGATGAATTTCCCCTACAGACGTAGGGGGAAAGGAAAATTTCCCAAAGAGCCTCCCCCCTTTCCCGAAAGAAGGTTTAATCCCTTTCCCCCTGAAATTTCCAAAAGATATTCAATAGATCTGGTTTTCAACACTGACTTATTCTTATTTAGTACTACATTATGCTTCTGTAAAATACTCAACACCTCCCGGGTCTAACATCATGCTTGGCTTCGGGGCCCACATATTATGATATCATCAAAATGGTTTCTACCCCATCCAGTTTAACAAAAAATTTGGGGGAAATAAATTTCTGGAAAATACCAGGAGGAAATTTCCCAAAAGGGTAATCTCTTATTTTTAAAAAAGTCCCCTGTGGGTATTAATTACTAACGGTTGTTGGCTCCTCTCATCTACAGGTATCTGTAAAAAGCACCCTTTTAAATTAAATCTAATTTTGTAAATATTTTCCCTTTTCCCTACTACAGACAATAATTCCTCAATCCTGGGTAAAGGATATCTTTCACAATGAATTTGCTCTTTTACATTTTTAAAAACCCCCACAAATTCTCATTAGACTTAAAATAGCCTTCAGAACTGGCACAATGGGTACAGACCTTTCCCTTTTTTCCTTTAAAATCAAAAATAATTTCTACTAGTTTGTCTAATTCTTCCCCAATCTTCTTTTTGAAAAAAAGGAAATGGCCTTGCTTTCACAATCAACCAAAAATTTTTCCATGTAGTCCGGGAAATTTAAATAGACCTAAAAAAACCCAAAAGCACAGCACATTAGGGGTTTTTTGGGATGTAATTTATTAATAACTATGTTTCTTGTCTACCATGTATCATTTTTACCATGTCTCAATAAAAATATTATTATTATTATTATTATTATTATTATTATTAACTACTGGACCACTACGACAAGGTCCTGGGTGCTCTAAAAGATAAACAGAATGCAGATGTTATATACACAGATTTTGCAAAAAACCTTTTGGCAAATTGACCATGGGGTAAAGCACACAAAATGCGTGATAAAGGAATAAAAAAAGTTGGTAGATGGATCTATAATTTCCTAACATGTAGAAAAACAAAGAGTAGTAGTCAAAGAGTAAAGTCTGAGGCAGCTACTGTGAAAAAACTCTGATCCACAAGGCACAGTACTTGCTCCCATCCTGTTCCTCATCCTCAAACGGGCATTGACAAAAGGGGTAGAAACCTGGCTTAAGCAGGATACAATAGATATCTACTCGCTGCCAGGATACACAGCAATACACAACTGCAGACCACATCAAGCGGGGGAGGTATTGCAATCTATTATCTTAAAAAATATCAAGCTGTGACACCATTTACTATAATAATGAATATGGAGAATAAAATTTTTGCTAAATTTACTGCACAAAACCCAAGACTTATAACCATCCCATTTACCGGATGCCTCATACAAACATCCCAAATTTTGGGGATCAACTAAAGGGAAATAACTAACAACCAATTGAACAAACACCACCTTTTCAGCTGGAGACTTCAACATCAACCTTGGTTTTCCAGATGACCAGCCAGTAACCGATTTCATCAACAATATGAACAACACACTTTCATACCAACAATAACCAAACCCTTGGCTTACAAAGATCAACCATAATCGACCAAAATGGACCAATATCCTAGCCCCCTTTAAAACGGGGGTAATAACAGACAGCACCACAGACCCCTACCCCCCCTTTTCCCCTTAACAAAAAATTAGTAAACCGCCCCCAGAATACACCAAAGTTTCATTCCGACTCCATGGCCAAGCTTCAATAAATCTTCACAACAGAGCTAGACACAGTTATTTGGGGAAAAAATTCCCAAATGCCAAGGGGATCGATGGAATTTTGGGCAGACACCTTTCAATAAATTACATAGACTATACCAAAACACCATAAAAATGAAACAGATTACGAATAAACGGGTTGGGGTGCCCATGGCTAACTAACAACTTTTTTTAAAAACCCTTAACAAGAAACATCAATATGGGAAACAATATAGGAGGGGATTCATACATAAGGAGTTTGTTAAAACTATTCAAAAAGTTCTCACCAAACTAATAAAAAAAACCAAACAATTGTACTACTCCAGCAGATTCACTGAAACAAGAGGAGATATAAAAAAACCCGGAAAACACTTCCAAAATTTGGGGCCACAAACTGAAAAAAAAAGGGTAGGTCCTAACCAAACCAAACCGGGAAAAACCACTACAGCCATTTATACAGTAAACAAGATAAATAGACTTCTTCTCAACTATAGGATCAAATCTTGCCGTAAAATTCCAGATACCAATGCCCGAGCAAGGGTTACCTAGATGGGGTTTCCCATCCTTCTTATATCTTGCACCTACAGAACCCAATTTAAGTCTCCATGATAATCAAGTCATTTAAAAAAAAATCAGGACATCTGTCTCAAGTTCCAACCTTAATATACAAACGAGCTGCTCATGTCCTTTCATATCCTATTTCTTTACTTTTTTAAAAAATCATTAAAAAATAGCACCTTCCTAAACCACTAAAAACAAAAGGGACACCAATAACAAAGGTGGTGACCCCCACAGACGTAAAATAACTATAGGCCCAAAATCAAATCTACCATTGCCTTCCCAAAAAATTCAAAAAATTGTACAAGAATTATATTCGTTTATAACGACACAAAGCATACTCAACCCCGCCAATTTGACTTCAGGAAAAAAAAAAAGACCAACGATGCAATAGTAAAATGATAGACCGTTTTTTCAAAACACTTGGGAAAAAAAGGAATATCCACTAGGACTTTTTTTTGACTTAAGGAAAGCTTTTTTACAAGGGAAACCACGGCATCCTCTCCCCCAAACTTGACCCCATAATATATACTCCTATCTATCCCACCTCACATATGCCATTTTGCATGGGGATAAAGCAATTACCCACCAAACCAAAAAAAAAAAAAACCCCATAAGAATTATCACACAATCCAAGAGGCAGCACCCCCCCCTCTTCAAAGATTTAAACCTACCACTGTCCAGAAAATCCATACTTACTCCTTATCTAATTTTGAACCAAATTCCAACTTTAACCCAAACTAAAAACTTTCTTGACAGTTGTGACAGGGCCCATAGACATAATACCAGACATAAACATTCCTTTTCATTCCCCCCGTCCGACTAAATCAAAAAATTCAATGCGATAAAAGGGCCTAAAACTGGGGAATCCCCCCCCGAAAACCTAGAACTGCAGACACAACCCCCATTTTCAAAAGCACCGTTAAAAAAAAACTTATCTCACTTTCGCACCCAACCGGTAGTTAACCATACGAAAATACTTTTTTTTGCACATATCCACACAAAATACATTTTGATATCTGTGATTTTTAATTTGACATTACTAACCAACAAAAACATTATTGATATCTTGATTCCCCTTTAAAAATTTCACAGTTCTAACCAAAATTCAATACAACTATTGCTCCCTAATATTTTAAACGTTTTAATTTGCCTAAATACTCCAATATAGAAACTATATTATTCAATATATCACCTTTATCATTAATATATAAACTAATTGCTAACTTTTTACATTTTTAAATTTAATGTTTAAAATTTCCCGCCTAAATTTTTAAACCTAAAAACCTTTCAATCTGTATTCCATTGTATAGCTATTGGAAACCTATCATAAGACTGCCCGAAAAAACCCAGGCATCCCAATATTTTGGCCCTCTTTAATATCAACTTTAATGATAACTATAAGTCCCCCCACCTTGTATTACATGAAATAAAAAATTTGGGGAGAACTGAAGAGTCTTGGAGAGCCTCAGAGGGAACTCACCATACCAAAGGTGGGGAACTGAAGAGCCTGAGAGACCAGAGGGTAACCCCCTACCAAATGAGAGAATGAAGAATCTTTTAAGAACCTCAGAGGGAAGCTCCCATCCAAAGGTGAGAAACTGAAGAGTCTTGGGGAGCCTCAGAGGTAAGCTCACCATACCAAAGGTGGGGAACTGAAGAATCTTGGAAAAACCTCAGAGGGAAGCTCACCATACCAAAGGGAGAGAACTGAAGAGTCTCTGAAGACTCAGAGGGGAAGCTCACCATACCAAAGGTGAGAGAACTGAAGAATCTTGAAAAACCTCAGAGGGTGCTCACCATACCAAAGGTGAGAGAACTGAAGAGTCTTGGAAGCCCAGAGGGAAGTCACCATACCAAAGGTGAGAGAAACTAAAAGGGTCTTGGGAAAGAGCCTCAGAGGGTAAGCTCACCATACCAAAGGTGAGAGAACTGAAGAGTCTCGAAGAACCTCAGAGGGTAAGCTCACCATACCAAAGGTGAGAGAGAACTGAAGAGTCTTGAGAGCCTCAGAGGGTAAGCTCACCATACCAAAGGTGAGAGAACTGAAGTCTCGAAGAACCTCAGAGGGTAAGCTCACCATACCAAAGGTGAGAGAGAACTGAAGAGTCTTGGAGAGCCTCAGAGGGTAAGCTCACCATACCAAAGGTGAGAGAGAACTGAAGAGTCTTGGAGAGCCTCAGAGGGTAAGCTCACCATACCAAAGGTGAGAGAACTGAAGTCTCGAAGAACTCAGAGGGTAAGCTCACCATACCAAAGGTGAGAGAACTGAAGAGTCTGAGAGCCTCAGAGGGTAAGCTCACCATACCAAAGGTGAGAGAGAACTGAAGAGTCTTGAGAGCCTCAGAGGGTAAGCTCACCATACCAAAGGTGAGAGAACTGAAGTCTCTGAAGAACCTCAGAGGGTAAGCTCACCATACCAAAGGTGAGAGAGAACTGAAGAGTCTTGGAGAGCCTCAGAGGGTAAGCTCACCATACCAAAGGTGAGAGAACTGAAGAGTCTCGGAAGAGCCTCAGAGGGTAAGCCACCATACCAAAGGTGAGAGAGAACTGAAGAGTCTTGAGAGCCTCAGAGGGTAAGCTCACCATACCAAAGGTGAGAGAAACTGAAGAGTCTTGGAGAGCCTCAGAGGGTAAGCTCACCATACCAAAGGTGAGAGAGAACTGAAGAGTCTTGGAGAGCCTCAGAGGGTAAGCTCACCATACCAAAGGTGAGAGAGAACTGAAGAGTCTCTGAGAGACTCAGAGGGTATGCTCACCATACCAAAGGTGAGAGAACTGAAGAGTCTCTGAGAGCCTCAGAGGGTAAGCTCACCATACCAAAGGTGAGAGAGAACTGAAGAGTTTTGGGAGAGCCTCAGAGGGTAAGCTCACCATACCAAAGGTGAGAGAGAACTGAAGAGTCTCTGAGAGCCTCAGAGGGAAATGCTCACCATACCAAAGGTGAGAGAGAACTGAAGAGTCTTGAGAGACTCAGAGGGTAGCTCACCATACCAAAGGAGAGAGAGAACTGAAGAGTCTTGGAGAGCCTCAGAGGGTAAGCTCACCATACCAAAGGTGAGAGAGAACTGAAGAGTCTCTGAGAGACTCAGAGGGTAAGCTCACCATACCAAAGGTGAGAGAACTGAAGAGTCTCTGGAGACCTCAGAGGGTAAGCTCACCATACCAAAGGTGAGAGAACTGAAGAGTCTCTGAGAGCCTCAGAGGGTAAGCTCACCATACCAAAGGTGAGAGAACTGAAGAGTCTTGAGAGCCTCAGAGGGTAAGCTCACCATACCAAAGGTGAGAGAACTGAAGAGTCTCTGAGAGCCTCAGAGGGTAAGCTCACC
The DNA here is from genome assembly GCA_009830355.1 of Cherax destructor. Classification (NCBI taxonomy): domain Eukaryota; kingdom Metazoa; phylum Arthropoda; class Malacostraca; order Decapoda; family Parastacidae; genus Cherax; species Cherax destructor. The sequence continues at coordinate 10,796 of WNWK01035564.1, read as the reverse complement.
ATACCAAAGGTGAGAGAGAACTGAAGAGTCTCTGAGAGACTCAGAGGGTATGCTCACCATACCAAAGGTGAGAGAACTGAAGAGTCTCTGAGAGCCTCTGAAGATATGCTCACCATACCAAAGGTGAGAGAACTGAAGAGTCTTGGAGAGCCTCAGAGGGTAAGCTCACCATACCAAAGGTGAGAGAACTGAAGAGTCTCTGAGAGACTCAGAGGGATGCTCACCATACCAAAGGTGAGAGAACTGAAGAGTCTCTGAGAGCCTCTGAAGATATGCTCACCATACCAAAGGTGAGAGAACTGAAGAGTCTTGGAGAGCCTCAGAGGGTAAGCTCACCATACCAAAGGTGAGAGAACTGAAGAGTCTCTGAGAGCCTCTGAAGATATGCTCACCATACCAAAGGTGAGAGAAATGAAGAGTCTTGGAGAGCCTCAGAGGGTATGCTCACCATACCAAGGGTGAGAGAACTGAAGAGTCTCGGAGAGCCTCAGAGGGTAAGCTCACCATACTAAGGGTGAGAGAACTGTCCTCTATGAAAGACCCGCTGATGACTGAGGTGAAGCAGGTGACCACATCATTGGGTACGATGACATGGTAAGGCGGAATTCCTGACCTGTTAACGAGCGGATGTGTAGTTAACTATACATCACATAAAACCCTACCTAGACATACAGGGGACATAAAAATTTACCAATATAACGTTTATATTCATAATAACAATAAAGAGACATTCTACTGGAATATGCTCAAATATACAATGTCGGGTAAGGGTGAATCTCGTAACAGCCGGGCATGGAGGAATATATACAGAATTAAGGGTAACAGAACTGGTCAGATTGAGCACCCTCATCCCTTACATAGGGCGAATGAGCTAGTCAGTGCTTGGGCTGTTACATCAAGCATGAAAATCTTCCCAGTACCACACAGGCGAAATTAAATGACAAATATGATGCTAGGGAGAGACTTGTTTGTTTAATGCTCAGCAAGGAAGATGACTGTAACATTCCTTTCACTGACTTTGAACTTGATGCAGCACTAACTAAGGGCAACTCCACGTCACCTGGTGAGGATGGTATTACCTACAATATACTAAGATTGCTGTGTCGAGTACCAGGCAACTTTACTGAATTATACAACATGAGCTATGTAACTGGGGAGCTCCCTAAATCTTGGACCAACAGCCTCATCATTCCCATTCCTAAGCCCAATCAACAAAATTCATTTCGCCCAATATATCTTACTAGCTGCTTATGTAAACATTTGAGAGGATGATTCTTAATCGTCACATGTACAGAATCAAACATTTTTGTCCCCCGGTTGCATGGTTTCATGCATGGAAGGAGTGTGCACCATTGCATAGCCACCTTTCACTCTGCACACTGACAGCTCATACACTACCTGTCTTGACCTTAAATCTGCTTTTGATGTAGTCAACAGACATGTAATCATTAGTGAACTTGCCAGAATGGATGTTGGAGGATGGCTTCTCCGCTGGATAAAGGCTACCTGTCCAACATAAAGTCTTCTGTGTTGTTCCAGAGGCATAGAAGTATAACTAAAGACTTTGAATTAGAACCCCACAGGGAGGTGTGCTCAGTCCCACTCTATTCAATATTCTAATTAATGCCTTACTTAATGCTATGCCTAGCCAGCCCCATCATTATATGATCCGTTTCGCTGATGATATAATGATTCACACCACCGGATTCTCCAACCCCCAAAAACATCCTTAACCATGTACTAGCCTCGTGTCAGACCTGGGGTTGATAATCTCTACTGATAAAACAAAGATACTCAATAGGCGTCCTCCTCGACAGAAAGGCACAGTTCGCCAGATCCAGTTGCATGATGGGTCTCTTCTAGAATATGTAAACAGATACAGGTATCTAGGCTTTGAGGTCCCACTACTTGGACCTGTTGTAACGAGACTTTGTCGTCAATACAAAGAAAGGCTGAGAGCACTTAGAGTTGTGGCAGGGTTTCACCCTAGGTATGGTGCTAATGTTAAAATTGTGAAAATGATGTATCTTGTTTATATTAGATCATTGGTTGATTATGCTGCGCCACTACTTGCTCTTGTGTCTGACTGGAAGTTTGGGAGGACTGTAAAACTGCAGAACGAAGCAATGAGGATCATTTTAGGATGCCCTCGTACTGCCAAAATTTTAAATATGCAGAAAGAACTTGATATTCCAAGCATCAGATATCGTGTTACTGAAAGAATTATCCTAATTGGGGTTAATATGCTCAGGCAAGCCCATTCAAACCCTGCACAGAAGCCTCCAAACTTTCTCAGCACTGGTGAACACCCCTCCAGATGGGTCGAAAAACTGGAACCGACCTCCACATGAATCAGATACATGGTCTGTGGCAGTAAGGCAACAGCGGCACTTCTCCGCTCCATGGAATATTACCCCATTCCAAACTACCATCCCTCCATTTCCCCAAACTACTTCTTAAATCACAACCAAAGCTTCGCCTTGAAGCCAAAATGATGCCTTAAACTGTATTGATAATTTAGCCAAACAGCACACTCTCTCACAAATTATTTACGTTGATGGTTCTATTCACCAATCCACTGGTGCAGCTGGTAGTGCTGCTGTTGTCATACAGAGTGATGGCTCTCTTAAAGAAATTGGAGCACGCATCAATAACTGGGCCTCTACCCTTCAGACAGAACTGTTTGCCATACTCCTTGCACTCAAATGCGTCCATGTATCTAAGGTTAGCTCTCTAATTGTAACTGATTCTCTGTCATCCATAAATACTCTCAACTCATCAAGTATAACTTGTAGCATGCTCGTGTCAGAAGCCAGGCACAGGTATGGTAGGATTCTGGATAGTAGAGTCAGAGTGCACATGCTGTGGATTCCATCTCACATTGGTCTTCAGATGCATGATAGACTGATAAATTGGCTAAGTTTTATGCTTTCAAAGGGGGGGTAGATTACAATCTTGGCTTGTCAGTTAGCAGTTTGAGAACAATAATACGAAAAGAACTTCAACTGAATTTTATTGACTTAATACTCAGGGAGATTGACACCAGTCAGTCCATCTATCATCACTCTATCATGCAGGAGGAGCCACATGTCTATGGTGCATCCAACAAAATAAGTAGACTCTGGATGTCACTACGCCCGCCTCTGGCTGGGTTACAAGTATCTTTGGCAGGTTAAATCACCACCACCAGATGTAGACTAAACAAAATGTAAACTTTGCCAGTTGGATTATTGTCACACCCTGCGTCATTATGTACTGGAGTGCGATACAATTAATGAATTCAGAGACAACTCACTCAGAAATGTTCAAGATATGTCAAAGTATTTTATCCACAGTGGTATATTACAGACCATTCTGGAAAAATACCCTGACTTTTCTCCTGTAAATAAAGCATTGCCACGTGGGTATGTGTGTGTGTATGTGTGTATGTATGTGTATTAGTTACCATTTTGTCCTATGCACATGTCGATTGAAAACTGGGCCTGTTGTATGTGCGTGTGTGTGTATATGTACTCACCTATTTGTGGTTGCAGGGGTCGATTCATAGCTCCTGGCCCCGCCTAAAACAACTTCCCATGCCTGGGAATCGAACCCAGGCCTCCTGGGTGAAAGCCAGGTATCCTAGCCACTAGACTACATGGTGTGTGTTAGTTACCATTTTGTCTTAGGCACATGTCGATTAGATACTGTACTCACCTAATTGTGGTTACAGGGGTCGAGACTCAGCTCCTGGCCCCGCCTCTTCACTGTCCGCTACTGGGTCTCTGCCTCCTGCTCCATGAGCTTTATCATACCTTGTCTTAAAACTATGTATGGTTCCCACCTCCACTATATCGTTCTCTAGACTATTCCACTTTCTGACTACTCTATGGCTGAAGAAGTGCTTCCTAACATCCCTTTGACTCATCTGAGTCTTCACCTTCCAGTTGTGTCCCCTTGTTTCTGTGTTCCTCCTCTGGAACATCCTGTCACTGTCTACCTTGTCGATTCCCTGCAGTATTTTGTATGTCGTTATCATGTCTCCTCTGACCCTTCTTTCCTCCAGTGTTGTTAGTCCTATTTTCCTCAACATTTCTTCATAGGACAGACCGCTGAGTTGTGGAACTAACCTTGTCGCAAACCTTTGCACTTTCTCTAGTTTCTTACGTGCTTGACCAGGTGTGGGTTCCAGATTGGTGCTGCATATTCTAGTATGGGCCTGACGTACACGGTGTACAGTATGTGTATGTGTGTGTATGTGTAAGTAAGTTTATTCAGGTATACACAAATACATTTACATACATTATCATACATAGCAGCATATGTGTAGGAACCTAGGATAACCCAAAAAAGTCAGACAGAGTGACTTATTTCATTGGGGTCCTTTTATACCTTAATATTTCACATTGTAGGATATATATGTTATTATATTATAAAGAATATATGTATACTAGGAATAAGGTAAAAGAGTTATTTACATATACATGGTGTTAGCTAAAAAATAAAAATCATTCCTCCCTTTCTGTCGCTACATTCATTAGGTACCTTTGGTTCTCTTCTTGACTGGCTTTGATATGTGCAGGCAGTCTGTTCCATTCCTTTATTGCTGTACAATAAAAGGTGTTTGAAGCCTGGCCACTGACTGTGGGTACTACAAAGTGTGCTCTCTCCCTAGTACTATAACTGCTTTGGTTCCCAGCCTGGACAAAATTGGCAGCAAGATATTCTGGACACTGTTTGTGAGCAATTTTAAAAACTTGATTTAATTTAAGTTGTTTTACTCTGTCTTCAATATTCAGCATATCCAATTGTTGCAATTCATCCTGGCCTACATGCTCTATTGGTCCCAGGTCCAGGATGAATCTTACCATTTTGTTCTGGGTGATTTGCAGCTTATCTTTCAGTTTTTTTTTTTTCAAGGCAGAGTACCATGAAGAGCAAGCGTAGTCCATATGACATTGTATAAGGGTAGACATAGGGTCCTGCGAGCCTCAGTAGGTAGACACTGTGCTGTCTGTAGAGGAACTTCAGTCTGGCATTCGCCTTTCTTTACTACACTGTTCCCTATCACCTCTCCTGACATGCATGGGTCAAAGAGGATTCCAGATATTTTACTGAGGAAACTGAAGTGATGGATTCCCATTACACCGGATATTAAAATTATTTACCCTGCTAGATTTTAGATTTTGCCACCGAAGTTGTAGTTTATTGTGCACCCCATATCCATCCTGTGGAGTAGCACAAAGCATATGGATACACAAAAGGCCTAGGCACAGGCCCCAAAGGGTTAACAATTGTACATTTGGGTTTATATCTACATTTCAATTATCTGTTACATAGCAAATTTAGGAAATTTGCTTTAATAAATTGGTATCTTATTTCATCTTGACATGCCATAGGTTATTATACTGTCTATCTCTATATTCCCAATAAGTGGATAATTCAGCACATAGTGTTCAAGACAGTGACCATATGCCTGATCACATAATTTGCATTTAGTTTGATCATCATCTGTATCCCAAAAATGCCAGAAGTACTTGTAGCCAAGCTGAAGCCTGGGGCCCCTACATCAGATGGTGGATTTACGCCCAGCCTGCGGAGTGCGGGTGTGCTTGTTTCTGGGCCCTAGCGGGAGTGGAGAACTGAGTTTTCATCAACATGGTGGCGCCAGACGACGTCAATACTGTCTGATTTAAGTGTTTCAGGGGCCCACACCAAGCAAACCCGATGTTCTTCCCCGCCATTTTGAGGGATTCTTAGGATATCCATTGAAGAATTAGGGATATTCTCAACTGGTTCTTTAAGGGTTTTGCTAAGTTTAATTTAAGGGATATGAGCAGTGGTTGACACTTTTCAGGAGAAGAGGATGGGGCCAAACGGATAGCAGTTGATGTCCGGTACTACACTTATATACAAACCGCCGAAGGGTTTATGCTGATGCAAACGCTTCAGTCAATTTGGATCCAGCAGCCAATGGTAAACAACAGGGACTTATGCTGGTACAAGAAGGTTCATTTTTTTTGAAATGACCCAAGTCAGATTCCCTTTATATCCCTGATGGATGAGTTTCCCGGGAGAATGGAGTGACATTGTTGATATGAGATGAGCCAATAATCGCCGCTGTCACAGGTGACAGGATGGCGTGACAGCGAGATGGAGAAGTGGCTCTGCTGGGAAGGGTGAACTCGTCTGTCTGAGCCACAGCTGGAGGGATTTTCCACTGTTGTTGGGACAGTCCTGTGTGAGGGCACAGCATGGTGTGGTGGACTTAGGATCATAGTGAGTGAGGGACGAGAGTGAGACGAGTGTGATGGGCGTCCAGAGAGTGGGCCCTTGCCTCCAGGTCCAGGAGGCTGGTGTAGGATGGTTAGGAGAGGATCAGAGGCAGTGATGGCCACAGGGACTCCAGGAAAAGCGCCCAGGGTCTAGTTGAGGATTATGTCCCAACACTCCCCAGGCAACAGGTGGCCTGGGTGGAGGTGGCTGCTGGGATGGGGAGTGTCATGGGTGGAGAGGGAGGGAGGACAGAGCAGACAGGCAAGTACTGGGAGGCCAGTAGATAAGAGAGCATTAGTAAGGAAAGTCGGTAGTGACTATGAAATATACAGAGGAAAGCCCTCGCGTTCTTTTCAGGTTTAACGATGACGTAAATGGCCCCGACGTGAGGTCAAACGAAATGGGTAGAGGATATTAAGACGTTAAACTGTGGATGTGTGTATATTGTAAGATGCACTCAGATGTGAGATTTGACGTTATGGATTTACAAATATACAGCAGAAGCCTCCAAGGAGGTAGCTATAGGAATATGTGTGACCAGTCTTCAGTTGTTGCATCGAAGAGGGGGAGGGTGGTATATGAGGTTATAGCAATGTCAGGAGTGTATAGTGGGAGCTTATATGCCACAGGTTGTAGAAAAACTAAGGAAGAATTCTGTAGAGAGAGGAGTTGATATATTTCTTACGTGCTGCTGTTTGTGACTACATCTTGTAGGGGATTGGCACTGTGTGATTAGGAAGAGGGATGAACCGAGAGGGGCGGGGTGGAGTTGGGGTTTTATGATGCTTGGGGTGCGGCAGGTCGGAGATGTGGCTGGGGCGGGGTGGTATATAGAACATACGTTCATGCCGTAGGGGCTATGCTGGCAAGACTGATTGTGTGCATGTGCTTATGGATGTTGTAGTGGAAGGAAAAAGATTGAATAGATTGGCTTTCCGATCAAGAAAAATGAAGGATGGGAGGAGTCATAGAACGTATGCTAAGTATTGAAGCTTAATGGGGCTATTGTGGAAACTCATGTGAGAGGAGTTTGAGGAGGGTGGAGGGGATGAATGATGGGAAGGACTGGGAAGATGTGGCTGGTGGAACTGATGCACAGCAATATTCAGATTTTATAACCACAGGTAGAGAAAGGATGCTGAGTACTTGCAGATATTTGAGGCAGCAGAGGATTGTTATGTGGGGCGGTCATCATTGGATATGCATAGAGGCTTTGAGGGGCCAGTTGAAGGATATGAATGAGATTCCAGGCTAATTTCAGAGTGAGGGCAGGTATTGAGGATGTGCTGTGGGGGAACAACCGTCTTTGACTGTCTTGCTGGTTTTCGAAAGAGGAGGCAGGGAAGAAGGATGATGACGTCATTGGAAGGCACAATTAGGAGTTGGGTGGGTATATGGAGTGACAGGTACTGAGGTCGACAGAGGGCATGAGCGGGTTTGTGGATGTTTGGTTTCGGCGGTACTAGACCGTAGGTTGGAGGAGGTGGAGGCGAAAGAGGAAGTTTTGGAGGGAAGTATACAGGTAGGGATTAGTGAGGAGGAGAGGAAAGGGATGGAGGGTAGTATAACTGAGGAGGAAGTGTGGTTCGCAGTGAAGGGGATGCAGATGGTGCCGGAGTCGATGGTTTACCTAGCAGATTTTTATGTTCAACATTGTGGCGTTGAAGAATGTTTGACAAAAGTTCTCAATCGTTGGAAGGAAGTAGGGCATATGGGGTGAGGATCAGCACACTGGAGTTGTGGTTTTAGTGCCTAAGGGGAAATTGGTGGAAACGACAGATTACAGAGCTATTACACTTTATGTGCAGATTACAAAATCTTGCAAGGATTTTGGCACAGGGGGTTAAAAAGGTTTTGGGTTCTATCATAGAACGTGGTCATGGGACACCGGGAGGTGTATGGGGAATGGGCATGGTAGGATTAGGTCATTCATCGAGGGTCGAGAGGGGGTGGGGTTTTAGGGCTTGATTGGAAACGGCTTATGACAGTGTGGATAGAACATGTTATTTGGATATCTTTGTAAGCAGGGTTTTGGAATGAAGTAGTGGGTTGGGTTCAAACGTTGTATGAGGGGGCTTGGTGGGTTCAATTGAATGGAAGGTGGAAACGTGGTGACATGAGAGCGGTCATGGCGAGGGTGCCCTTTGTTTAAATCTTTGCTGCATGCTTACAGGATCCTTTTTATAGGTTAGTATCGAAGGGTAGGAGGTCAGGTACCTGGATGTACCTGAATAGTGGTTATGTTGATGACACAACAATTTCGTAGGTGGGTGGAGGGGGTTAGATGCTATAGGAGTGATTATAAGTGTTTTTGGGGCAGCTACGGGATGCGGATTAACAGGGTGAAATCTAAATTGTTAGAGGTGGGGACGTGTGGCGGGGATTTGGGGAATAGGTATGGTTGGTATGCTGTTGAGTGTTTGAAAATTTGTGGGATAATTTATTGTAATGATGTGAGTAGGGCGAGGGGCTGAAAATTCTTCTAAGGTAACAACGCATGCATAATAGCGCGAATGAGTGGATGGAGACCGGGAGATGGGACGTTAAATTTATGAGGGATATGGTAGGAATGCTTTATCACATAGTAAATTGTGGCATGTGGCAAGGGTACACCCACTAGTGGGGAGAGATGTTGAATTTATCACAGCGGAGAGCGTTATACTATAAGGTTTGTAGATACTTTTGGGCTGAATATGAGGTTGTCATGACGCCGGTTATAAGGGAGGTTTGGGTTGATACCCCACATAGGAGGCTTGTAGGATATATAAAGCAGAGATATGGAGGAGGGAGGGGTGGGGTGTTGGTGGGAGGTCATGCGTGAGGCACGAGGTGGTGGAGTGACGTGACCTGAGTTTATGTGAGGCAATGTTGAGGGTTTTACTAGTTGTCAGAGAGCCAAGGGTTTTTTGGGTGGGGGTTTTGGACAAGCTTGGGGGAGGCGGGGGGTATAGTGTGGGTAGCAGAGTACCCAAGTATGGTTTGTCAAGGACGGGCAGGTTTCCAGTTGAGGCTGAGAAGAGGGTTAGGGAGACGGTTTTTCATGATTTTTACATGGAATCTTGGCTTCTAAAGCTTAATTGTTTTTAATGGGTTTAGCGAGTGAAGGTAATTTTGTTTGAGATGTGGGCTTTGATACAAGTCACCATGCGGTGTATTTTTGTGAAGATTTAGGGCGGGGTACGGGAATGGTTTGTACTGGTCCTGAGGAGTGTAGGTGGGTGTGGCTGTGTTAGGGTTTAAGCCCGATATTGGTGGGTTTGAGGAAAATGTACGAGAAGTTTAATGTACCTGGTGGTTGGATTTCATATATGTGTCGTGGGCATGCGCTGAGGCAGTGGGTGGAGGCGGTTCAGGCCTTGGCGGCACATTTTTACACGAACATAGGAATCAGGGTTTGTATGGGAGAACTTGGGTTGGAGGTCTGCGGGTTATAGAACGATGACGGTGGTGTCCCTTTTAAGGTTTTAAGGATGACGTAGGAACCAATCGAGGGGACTGGCCGAGTGGGGGAGGGGAGGTTGGCAGATCCCGAAGCGTTGACTAGGGCATAGCGGCGGTTGATTGATGTGTGGTTGGTTAGCGCGGGGTATACAGGGTTGAAGCTAGATGGGTTGGGTCGGGGTGGTATCGTGGGTGTCCGATTTTGGACGCACGGGGTTTTATGGTTGTAGGGCAATTTTTCAGGGTGTGTTGACTCAGACTTGGAGTGATGTTGGTTGGGGGTCATAGGGTCATGGACGGCTGGGCTTCCTCTAGGATGTAGTAGTGTAATCTTAAAGTTAAAGTAGTAGGGTTTGTCGTGGTGGTGATGTGCTGGCAGTTTGCATTTATGTGGCAGGTTGGAGGTTAGGGAGCATAGGTGCTGACAACTGACAGTATGAAAAAGAAGTGAAGTTGGGCCAGGTATTCAGGCAATTCATGTAGGATTGCTGATGTTATGCTATGTTTTTCTTAGTTTAATTGCTTCTCAGTACTGTATTCCAGCGTATTCCTATATTTTGCTTTGAATTATACATTATGAGCATTTCTTACATATTTTTGTGTTTTGTCTAGAGTGTTTGTATATGTTTTGCAACACAAATGTGTTTTGAGTGGTCTGTGGAATTCTCCGGTGTGGAATGTGACGCTGTGTTGTAGACAGTGTTGTCTACGGTAGTGATGGCTTGATGTTAATGTATGTCTTATTTAAGATGATGTTGTGGTGTGACCCTTGTTCGGGGGTCAGTTGTTTTATGCTATTGCGCAACACCTGTTTTATAGGCAGAAAGTTAAAGGTTTTATTATATTTCATGCCTATGTCTTGCGTTTTGTGGTAGGAAGAAGTAAGATATGTAACTACCTATTAATTTTGTGGTGCTTGAGACAATGTATGTACAGTTCCATTGACAGTGTGTTATGTTATTGTATGGAAAAAAAAAAAAAAAAAAAAAAAAATATATAGCTAGGATAGGTAGTAGGATGACAAATTTTGTTTGTGCTTTTGGCACGGGTTCTTATGATAGATATATAGGACAGATGTGTTTATTCCTGTCCTGTTTGCT
>WNWK01035563.1:0-19689 GCA_009830355.1 Cherax destructor | reverse complement strand
TTGGGTCAGCCATGGTTAGGTTACTTCTTTCTTTTTATTTTTAAGAAAAAAAAGAAAGAAGAAAAGAAAATAAAAATAAAAAAGAATAAAAAAGGGGAACGTGGAGGAATAGGTCCTAGGAGGAATGAAAGGGAGCGCAAATCCCCTCCGTGCCCAAGAGGACCTCAACACGCAAGTAGTGCAGATGCTGCATGGAACCCGTGCCATACCCTACCCTTCACGCCAGTAAACCAGCAATCCGGGATAGCAACCTCACATCCACCGAGCCATCTCGGCGGACAAAAAGAGGGCGGCCGGATATCCGCCAAAGCATACCGCCTTCGGCCACCACCCCGGAATCCGAAGGTGGCCTCCAGAGATACACCCGTCGCCCGAAAGATACCCAAGCCACCCCGGGTGACCGGAGAGGATCGGGACATCCCCAGGCGATCCAGATTCCACGGCAAACTACACCACCGCCAAGGACCTCAACAGAATGGGATGGACTACGATACCCTTCCCCCTACCTAGGAACTAGAATGCCTGAGGAGAGAAGCTCCCAGGGTAAAACTGGGAAGGAAATAAGGGAGGGATGAGGAGGAGGAGGAGGAAAGGGAAAAGGGAGGATGGGGGAGATGGGAAAAGGGGAGGGGATTGGGGGTAATTAGGTTCGGTCTGAGGAAGAAGACCAAAAGGTCCAATTCCTCAGACCGATAGCCTCTTTACCACGTCAAGGAGCCCCCCTTAAAGAGGTCGGTTAACGAATACCCCGGAATTCGTACAGTTATGTAAGTATAACATTTTAAGTGCATGTGGAAGTGTATTTTTGGGGGTCTGAAATAGACTAACCTACGTGACATTATTTCTTAAGGACGTAAGTTCGTTCGGCAATGGCACTTGAGCAGGCTTCTGGGATGAAGTTTTTTCGTTAACCGAGGGTCCACTGTATATGTGTGCATATATATGCAGTATTCATAAACTTCCTATAAGGTTCTTTGACTACTGAGGATCTGACTAAAACTATCACAATTGACAAATTTATTTTATTAGCTTGGTAGAAAATATATAATTTCCTCATATGCATTTTTAATAATCTTTACACCATCACACCACAAAGTTTTCTTCAAACATATCACTTTATATATCACTGTCCCTACCCACCTTCACTTGATATGATTTATATGGAATAAAAGACCTAGTCATACATTTTTTAAAGCTCCTATTTTTTTCTATATGCTACAAACATCACAAAAAGAAACAAAAAATTACAAAGCTCCCAGGAGGGCAATACAAAGGAAATCTTTTCATTGTAACAGATACCACTACCATTTTCAACAACACATCCCTAAAATGCTCTTCTTGCATGCATGCGCACACATGTACATATACAAGTAATTAGTAAAATCTCTTGTACACACACATTTCAAAATTATGGATAATTACAAAAAGAACATGCCTTCCAATTTGAACATTTTTTTTTTTTTGCTCTCATATTTGGCTAAGATGTGTATAGGCATATAATATTCTTGGTCTATACTTTGCATACTCCAAATATAAACAATAACTTTAAAAACTATCCTTAATAAATTTTCTAGGCCCAAGACACACTTCCCTCTATTTTTCCTATGTCTATTAATTACACTAGCGAACAAATTTCAACTATCCAGTCAGAAACCAGACTGATGCACTGATCCTGAAACTGAACTTTGTTTCGTGTCTTATCACAAGATTTTCTTGGAATCACTTAATTAATATTTTAAGGGTCAAGAACCACATGATGCATGTTACCTAACAATCATGGGTATTATATTATGCATAGATATTAAGTGTGGTGCAAGCAGTGACAAAACTAATCTATTTTAATGTAAAGTCGTATATGCATAAAAAAAATTCCATACAAGTATTTACACCACAGTTTTCAGGCTTTTTGCTTGTGTTCAGTATGACTCTCCTACACCAGTGTCCAGCAGTAGTCTGCCATCAAACTGATGGTCAGGTTTTCCCTATCATGGGGCTCTACTTCACAGATAATGTACGTGTTGGAGAAAAACTAAGTTCACATTTGAATTCAGTATCCCCAAACATGTTTTTAACCCTTAAACTGTCCACACGTAGATACACGTTCACTCGCGTAGCTGACTGAACGTAGATCTACGTTTTTTTTCAAATGCTTTTAGCCTTGCCACGATAAGCCTGAGTTGCCTAGAGATTAGAGAATGGGTCTGTGCACTCAGTGTGTGTAGTATTACAAAATGTGGGAATGACAAACAAAATGCACTCTTCATTTTAAAGAAAAAGAACAATTTATTTTTTCTCAAAATACTCTGTCAGTTACGCGAGTGAACGTATATCTACGTGTGGACAGTTTAAGGGTTAAATGAAAACTGAAACCACTGTATATAATTACAATCAGAACAAAGTGCTAAACCCATACTACTGTATAAGAGAAATTATTATTATAATCAAAACGAAGCGCTAAACCCACTTGTAAAAGAGCAATGTTCAGAGAAATATGGCTCAATCCAAAAACCACCAAATTTTCATAAAATTGATTTCAGTATATTCCAGCCAGGGTATTGTAATGTATTCTTCATGGTTTCAACTTTTCTCACACAAACTTCTTTCCTTGACTAAACATCCTAAAGAATAACACAACCACAAAGTAAACATGCTATTAATTCACTGTGATCCTACCCTCATGGCTTTTCTTTAACTAAGCAAACTGACTGCACCTTTTATTAAAATATTAAATTATGGAGGCAAGTAAATTCCCTGTTATAATAATGTATGGTATATATGGTATCAATTTTGAACTCTCAACACAGAGCTTACGTTTTTACCAGCTGTTATTGCACAGAGGCCACCTATTTAATTGTTTTGAAGACTGGCTCAAATATTTCCAATAGTTTTATTTTATGCATTTTAATCCACTATTAACTCTTAAATTATTATTATTATTATAAATAACTCTTAAAGAAATACTATACATTCATTGTGCTATCATGGGCCTATTTCACAAAGCTCCACTTTTCCTTCTCTGATTGTTCAACATTCTAATGACTAACTGATTATTATTATTATTATTATTATTATTATAATCAAATAGAAGCGGTAAACCACAGGGGTAACTAACTGATGATAGATTCTAGTTGGTACCATTTTAAAATAAAACCATAAAGGATTTGTGACAAATTTTTTTTAATACTATTGGTAGTGAGTAAAGCAACAGCCTAGGATGCAGGAAATTTCAATAGCACATGTACTGTTTCTGCTGATATATATACTGTAGTGTTATGTTAACTTCTTAAGATTAGTGAAGTTACTTAAACTCATCCTTTGAGGTAGAATCTTACATCTTTTGGGACCATAATGTTAGACAATACAAAAACTTTCTATATCTACACAATCTAATTACATTATTATATGTAAGCAAGCTTTGTGATGTGCATGTAAGAACTCTTGAGAAAGCACCATAGTACTATACTCATTTTTAGAGAAATTAGAAATGAAAATTTTTTCTTACAGTACAGTATCCTCGGTGGGATATGGCCGGTTTGTTGAAAAAAAAATATGTAGTATAACTATATATATATACAGTAGACCCCCGGATTACGTACTGCTCCAAACTCAAACAATTATATAAGTGTATTTTTGTAAGTGCTTTTTTAAGTGTATTTTTGGGGGTCTAAAAGGACTAATCTAATTTACATTATTCCTTATAGAAACAAATTCGTTCGGTAACGGCACTTGAACAGCATTCTGGAAAGAAATAATGACGTAATCCGGGGGGCCACTGTATAGTGTATCTATATATATCTGGCAAAGGGGACAAAAGAGTGTAAAAATTATAGGGGAATAAGTATGTTGAGTATACCTGGTAAAGTGTATGGTAGAGTTATTATTGAAAGAATTAAGAGTAAGATGGAAAGCAGGATAGCAGATGAACAAGGATGGTTTAAGAAGGGTAGGGGGTGTGTAGACCAAGTGTTTGCAGTGAAACATATAGGTGAACAGTATTTAGATAAGGGTAAAGATGTTTTTGAGGCATTTATGGATTTGGAAAAGGTGTACGATAGGGTGAATAGGGGGCAATGTGGCAGATGTTGCAAAAGTTTTTACGAGGTTAGTGAGGCTCAGTTTAGAGTATGTAGGCGAGAGGGAGATTATTTCCCAGTGAAAGTATGCCTTAGACAGGGATGTGTGATGTCACCATGGTTCAATATATTCATAGATGGAGTTGTAAGAGAAGTGAATACTTGGAAGTTGGCAAGAAGTGTGAGGTTAAAAGATACAGAATCTAACACAAAGTGGAAGTTGTCACAACTGCTCTTTGCTGATGACGCTATGCTTTTGGGAGATTCTGAAGAGAAGTTGCAGAGGTTGGTAGATGAGTTTGGTAGGGTATGTAAAAGAAGGCAATTAAAAGTGAATACATGTATAGGAAAGAGTAAGGTGATGAGGATAACAAAAAAATTAGGTAACGAAAGATTGGATAACAGATTGGAGGGAGAGAGTATGGAGAAGGTGAATATGTTCAGATATGTGGAAGAGAACGTGTCAGCAGATGGGTCTATGAAGGATGAGGTGAATCATAGAATTGATGAGGGGAAAAAGGCGAGTGGTGCACTGAGGAGTCTGTGGAGAAATAGAACTTTATCCATGAAAGTAAAGAGGGAATGTATGAGAGTATAGTTATACCAATGCTCTTCTATGGGTGTGAAGCATGGGTTGTGAATGTTGCAACAAGGAGAAGGCTGGAGGCAGAGGAGATATCATGTATGAGGGCAATGTGTGGTGTGAATATAATGCAGAGAATCCATAGTTTGGAGATTAGGAGGAGGTGTGGGATTACCAAAACTATTATCCAGAGGACTGAGGAGGGGTTATTGAGATGGTTTGGACATATAGAGAGGATGGAATGAAATAGAATGACAGAGTGTATAAATCTGTAGTGGAGGGAAGGCGGGGTACAGGTCGGCCTAGGAAAGGTTGGAGGGAGGGGGGTAAAGGAGGTTTTGTGTGCGAGGGGTTTGGACTTCCAGTAAGCGTGTGTGAGCGTGTAGATAGGAGCAAATGGAGACAAATGGTTTTTAGGAATTGAGGTGCTGTTGGAGTGTAATCAAGGTAACATTCAAGAAGGGATTCAGGGAAACCGGCAGGCTGGACTTGATTCCTAGAGATGGGAAGTACAGAGCTAGCACTCTGAAGGAGGGGTGTTAATGTTGCAGTTTTATAACTGTAGTGTAAGCATGCCTCTGGCAAGATAGTGATGGAGTGAATTATTATAATCAAAAGAAGCGCTAAACCACAGGGGTCATACAGCGCAGCAGGGCAGGGCAGGATGCAGGGAGAATGGGTTGTAAGAGGGAGAGGGATGATTAGTAGGGTATGGAGTGCAGCAGGGCAGTGGATATTATTATTATTAATATAATCAAAGAGAAGCGCTAAACCAAAGGGGTTATACAGCAGGGCAGTGGATAATGCAGGGATAGAGGGTAGCAAGAGATTGAGGTAGAAGGGACTGAGGGGAGTGCTTGAGGCATAATCTTCAGAGTTTGAGTAGTTAGTTGCTGTCAAAAAGTCAACGAGAGAATCAGGATTAAAGGAAGGCCCATCAGCAAGAAGGGAAGGTAAAGAAAGGGCAGCAGAGCGAAGACGACGCTGGAGGTAAATTCTGTGTGCTTGTTGATAGAGTGGGCAGTCCAACAGAATACTATGGCAAACAGATACTGGAACCTGACAATGCTCACAGAGAGGTACAGGGAGCCTCTCCATGAGATACCCATGAGTAAGACGAGTGTGGCCGATGCGAAGACGGGAGAGTGTAGTCTCCCAGCCTCGACACTGGTGACAAGGCCAGAAACCTATACTCGGTTTAATAGAATGAAGTTGTTATTTAGCAGGTCAGACCAGCATTGTTGCCAATGGGTGCGAAGGTGGGTAGCAATGACCACAAAATAGTCCGTGAATGGAACACCTCTATATGAAACTGGAAGGTCATGTACTGCTGACTGCGCAGCAGTGTCTGCCTGTTCATTGCCCTGTACGTCAACATGACCAGGGACCCCAACAAAAAACAATATCTTTGTGTTTGCTAGAGATACGGCGTAATCAAAGTTGGATACGAAGAACTAGGGGGTGAGGTGTATCAATTTTACGGATAGCCTGTAAAGCACTAAGGGAGTCTGAAATGACCACAAATGGTGACACAGGCATAGATGCAATACGGATAAGTGCCACAAGAATGGCATACAATTCAGCCATAAATATGCTAGCCGAGGGTAATAAATGCCCTCGCACGACGCTGTCTGGAAACACTGCTGCGAATCCGACACCGTCAGACGACTTTGAAGCATCGGTGTAAACTGCGATGGCATGGGAATGAGAACGGAAGTGGTCTAGAAAAAAAGAGCGAGAAGCCGCCGTAGGTAGGTGGGCTTTCGTGCAAGGCAGAGGAATCGAACAGACACGGACAGCAGGAACTTCCCAAGGGGGTAGGGGAAAGGGAGATGTCACATGAACATATAGAGGTGGTAGCTGAAGGGAAGACAGGAGTGAATGTAGACGAAGAGAAAAGGGACGAAGTAAGCAGGGGCGACGAACAAATAAAGAGCGTCTACTAACATCTGTAACAATTCTATACATGGAAGGATTGCGGAGGTCATGAGAGCGAACATAATAGCGAATGCAATGTGCATCACGACGACCTAGGAACTAGAATGCCTGTGGAGGGAAGCTCCCAGGGTAAAGATGGGAAGGAAATAAGGGAGGAATGAGGAGGAAAGGGAAAAGGGAGGATGGGGAAAATGGGAAAAGGGAGGGGGGATTGGGGGGTAATTAGGTTCAGTCTGAGGAAGAAAACCAAGAGGTCCAATTCCTCAAACCGATAGCCTCTTTACCACGACAAGGAGCCCCCCCTTAAAGAGGGGGTGAGAGGAGAATTTAACAATGGGGATTTTTTGCTGGACTTCTGAGAAGGAGAGGGGCGGCGAGGAGGTGGTGTTGGACGAGGGCGTGTAGACACAGAACTGTGCGAGTGAGTAGAGGAAGAGGTGAGGACAGTATGGGGTGTTGAGGTAGGGACCTCGGATCCCAGGACAGCAAAAGAATTTGAAACAGGGGTGACTGAGGATGGGGTGACCACAGAGAAAGCTGCGGGAGTTGGGACCCCAGAAGTGAGGGGGACGTTTAGCAAGGCGAGAATAGGAAATACGGGGAAGTCTCCCTTGAAGGCACAGATGAGAGACAGCCATGGCATGTGGGAAGCCTTCCGCCTCTGAGACAAGGGATTTCATGCTCATGTAAGTAATCTTGACAACGGCAAGAGTAAGATGGGTGCACCTCACGACAATTAAGGCTAGAGGGAGATAGACTACAAGGAGGATTGGCATGGACGTCAGCACCACAAACTGGGCATTCGGCCATGGACCTACAATATTTCGCCGGATGACCAAAACGCCAGCCGTTTCTACACTGTTGCGGTATATTGATCACCTTCCCGCAATGTAGATCGAGGGTGGAAGGTCACGGCAGTCAAATGTTAAGCGAGCAATATTGCAAGAATATTGTCTTCGACGACGGGCAGGGAGGACAAAAGTGTCAACTTTGAGTATAGAAAGGTCTTGGAGCTCAAGCTGCTCCTGAATGTCACCACCACATGTGGAAATTCTGTTGGACAATGGTATGGGGTAGAATGACAGTACCACTACAAGAATTGAGAGAATGATGTTTTTCAATAGTGACAGGAATAGCATCTATGGTTGTTAGGAGAGAAAGATCACGAGCTTGGCCAGCATTCTGGACCGTGACGATGCATGTGCTGCTTTTGAGAGCGTGAAAGAAGATATCTTTACCCACATGGCGTAGGAAAGATAGGCAGTAGAAGAAGTCGGTCTCAGAGTAAAAAACTAAAGTCCATTGTGTAGTGTGAAACATAGTGTTTAAGGGGAATGCGTGACGAGCAGGTCGTTTCTGAGATGAATGAGAATGAAGCAACGAAGTATCATCATGTAAGGGTCTTGGGCGTTTAGATGTGGGACCAGAATGGGTCCGACGTGGGACGGGGGAACAACCCAAAAATTGCCACACCCTAGAGGGAGAAGCCGGAAGCAAGGTCAGAGAAGAGCGGAGGTCAGACGTATCAAAAGGGCCAGTCGGAACCCCGGTACCTGAAGCAGGTGACGAACCGGCACCAGCAAGAGATACAGGGGTATTGGAAGTGTCTGAAGAGTGGTCCAATAATGAGGCAGGGTCAGAACAGGGTACGGTAACAGGAAGGGGCCCGGGGATAGCAGGTTCACGGAGTGGGACGTCCATGGTTAGGTTACTTTTCTTTTTGTTTTTTGAAAAAAAAAAAAAAAAAAAAAAAAAAAAAAGGGGGAAGTGGAGGATTAGTTCCTAGGAGGAATGAAAGGGGCGTAAATCCCCCTCCGCGCCCAAGAGAACCTCAGCACCACAAGTAGTGCAGATGCGGCATGGAACCCGTGCCATACCCTACCCTTCATGCCAGTAAACCAGCAATCCGGGATAGCAACCTTACATCCACCGAGCCACCTCCGTGGACAAGAGAGAGGGCAGCTGGACACCCACCACAAAGCATACCTCCATTGGCCACCACCCATGGAATCCGAAATGTGGCCTCCAGAGATACACCTGTCGCTCAAAAAACACCCAAAGCCACCCCCTGGGAGACCGGAGAGGGACTGGGACATCCCCAGTGGATGTCCCAATCCCCCAATCGTAAGTTGGGGCACTCATAAGTTGGGGTACTCCAAAGTCAAGGTACCACTGTATATCTTATTTAGTAGAGCTTGTGATTTTGTCTTATAAACAATGATTATTTTGCCAAACAAGTCAAGTGTAAGTTGCTTGTTGCATAACTCTGCATGTCTGAATGTCTTAAAATTAACTTACTGTAATTTTAATTAATATTAATAAATTTAAGCACTAAATCCAAATGGTTCAACTGTAATGCTAAATAAGATTAAACTTAGGCCAACTCAAGGTAAGTTTGAGCTAAATATGCCTTAAAACAGTGAAATATTGTCTGTTATTATAAGGATGGACTGAAGCTTAGCAAGGCTACCTCAAACTGATAAATTTCTTTTGGTTCAAAATTATTTTTTTTTTATACTACTGTATATTAATTTAAATATATTTATGAATGCAAAAATGAGACTTTTCAAAAGCTACTTTTGGGGCTATTCAAATTGATTCACACCATTTAATATATGTACTGCACACATGCATGTATCATCCATTCTTTCATTCAGAGCACTAAACCTGTGTGGGCCCTTCATTAAAAGTGTTACATTATTGAAAACAAATGTGCTTCAGCTACAATATCACTATAGTATACATTTAAAAATATCACTTTAGTAAAAAATTCAAACATTTAAAAAGTGAATCCAAGAAAGTGAATCACTTACAACGTCCAGGAAAGTGAATCACTTACAACGTCCAGGAAAGTGAATCACTTACAACGTCCAGGAAAGTGAATCACTTACAACGTCCAGGAAAGTGAATCACTTACAATGTCCAGGAAAGTGAATCACTTACAATGTCCAGGAAAGTGAATCACTTACAAGACAATGTCCATCCAGGAAAGGACAGTGATACATAATTAACATCTTGTCTGACTACACTACTTACACAGGATGATATATCTACATGAATCAATCCCCATAATTGTTAAGACCAATACCATCTTGCTCAACAATCAAAATGCCACAACTCTGACGACAACTTAAAGTACAGCCAGGTGTTGATCAGTGCTAGTTCCAACAGTGCCAATTTCGATTTAGTACAAAATTAATTAATGCTAGTTTTTCCTCCCCAAACTCTCCAAATTGTGCAAAAATATTACATATAATTCGAATAGTGCAAATTTTAATAATGCAACAACTTCAGGGGCTTCATTAGTGGCATTAATCTAGACCCGGCTGTACTGTAATTCAACAATTCAAGGCTTAATATTTTCAATCAAAAAATATGAAAAACTACAATACGTACTACTGTATTATCTAGTTCTGTTTCAGAGAACCAGAAAACTCAAATAATTTCACTATAGATTTCATCTTTGCTTTTGCTGGGCAAATCTTGTTTAAAGAGTTGAAGTTAACATTGACAATGAGCTACCATAAACCTTACTACACACTTTCTATAACAATGGTTAAAAAACTTGCGTACTATAACTGAATGCTATATTGCATCAAAATAAGCAGTAGGACACTAAATACAAAATAAATTTAAGAATCTTAGTTAACTGATTTATATTGTAAGAATTCCATTATTTTTTATTAAGTGAATGAACTGCTCAACCTTATTCATTTCCAAATTAAAACTTTGAGTTTCAAAATAGAGGCTGTACATCCATTTTTGGAAACAGGTATACTGTACATGTTCAAGTATACGACTGGCAACTTCAACACTGCTAAAGCGCACTGTAGGTAATTGCAATTTGTATATTTTTATTATTAAAAATCAGTTCTATACACAAAAGCTCATTAGTAAATTTACAGCAAACTACAAATTAGAAGTACTGTACAGCACTTTTGGTCAGTACAGTTTCACATTAGTTTATCTTTCATACAGTGGCTGAGTTGAATCTACCATTCACAAATGATGATCTTATGGACTAAAACACGTATAATTAGTATACGTGTTCACAGCTGTATGAACAAAAATACTTTTCAATATTTTTAAGCAAATTCCTTATCCCACCTTTTGACATTGTTAATAATACATAAATGTATAATAAACACATCAACACCTGTACAAATACACTTCATCAATTTCACAGATACAAAAAGTGCAATTCTTTAAAAAGAGATATGGCCCTGAATAAAGTAAAAAGCAAGCCTCAAGCAAGCAACTAACAGTAATTGTAAAGGGAGTGGTGGTAACAGAGCAAACATACACTGATACAACCACTGCTAAACAGCATCAAAAAATAAGAAATCAACCATTAGTAACAGTTAATGTTTTAATGCTTCTTTATATTGACATTGCTAGATCCATATGGATAATCCAGCACTGCTTATTTGATATAATGCTGGTAGGCTGGTACAGTATCTTCTGGTCAACAATGCTAGCCCTAGGTCTGAATAATTATTTTATATTATTAAATATTGCCAAATATGAATTAATTTCATGTTTACTAACACATGTATTGTATTCTTGACAGCAACTTAAAACCGAGTACCACCATACTAAAGGCTAGTCAAGAAAAAGAATTCTTATTTTAGTATACAAGCTCAGTTTCCCATGTTACTGTTGTTAGACAATTATAAGAAATCTTAGTGGCCAATGACCCCAAAAACATCTACATCAGAGCAGGTTCTCCAAGTTAAGTCCTCTCTATCTCAGTTAATTTCAGTTATTTTAATAATAATAATAATAATAATAATATTAAAGAAATAAATATGCCCTTTTTTTTCAACACGTCGGCTGTCTCCCACCGAGGCAGGGTGACAAAAAAAAAAAAAAAACCTTTCATCATCATTCAACACTTTCACCTCACTCACACATAATCAATGTCTTTGCAGAGGCGCTAAGATACGACAGTTCAGAAAATCCCTCCAAACCGCCAATATCTCAAACCCCTCCTTTAAATTGCAGGCATTGTACAGTGGTCCCTCGGTTTTCGCCGAAAATTCATTCCAGAATGCTGCTCAAGTGCCATTACCGAACGAATTTACTTCCTTAAGAAATAATGTCACGTAGGTTAGTCTATTTCAGACCCCCAAAAATACACTTGCAACAGCACTTACGAAAATACACTTACATAAATGTTCGAGTTTCGAGATGCACGAAAACCGAGGGACCACTGTACTTCCCATTTCCAGGACTCAAGTCCAACTAAATCAATTAACTGGTTTCCCTCAATCCCTTCACAAAATATTACCCTGCTCACACTCCAATAGCTCGTCAGGTCCCAAAAACCATTCATCTCCATTCACTATCAAACACGCTCACACATGCTTGCTGGAAGTTCAAGCTCCTCGCCTACAAAACCACCTTTACCCTCTCCCTCCAACCTTTTCGAGAACGACCCCTACCCCGCCTTCCAAGTCATTCTACTTTGAACCATTCTCTCTAAATGACCAAACCACCTCAACAACCCCTCTTCAGCCCTCTGACAAATACTTTTATTAACTCCACACCACCTAATTTCCACACTCCGAATTTTCTGCATAATATTTACACCACACACTGCCCTTAGACAGGACATCTCCGCCACCTCCTCGCTGCAGCATTTGCAACCCGTGCTTCACACCCATATAAGTGTGTTGGTACCACTATACTTTCGTACATTCCCTTTGCCTCCATGGATAACGTAAATATGCCCATTACTTACGATAAAGTTTTTAAAACACTATTCATCACAAAAATAGATAAACCAAAATTATAATTCACATCACTTTGTGAATCCCCATGATATTAATATAACAAAAGAACTCAAGTCATATTATAAATTTCAATAACAAATAAACCTTAAATACAAATATCAAAAACCATGTTTGGTGCTGCACTTAACATATCTCCCAAAACACAGATAACCCGAACATAGGAGAGAAGCGCCTACGACGACATTTCGGTCCGACTTGGACCATTTACAAAGTCACACTAACAAAAAAGGAGAGAAGGAGGGAGTATATATAGACCAGCAGACAGGGCCAGGACAAGAGAGGTAGTAGGAAAGGAATAGTAGTAGTGGTAGAGGTAGTAGCACAAAAGTAGTGTTAGGCTTTCCGACACCAACAATGCTCTTTTCTGTCATGTCAGAGATCACAGTCATCCCACTGACTGGTCTTCTGCTAAAACTGTCTACCCTATTTCTAACTTCCACAGTCGCCATCTGGTTGAATCCTCCCTTATACACAACTTTCCTTGTATGAATCTTAGTCCTGGCTTTGTCTCTGTAGATGTTTTCCTTTCCTATTACAGTGGACCCTCGTTTAACGAATACCCCGGAAATCGTACAATTATGTAAGTATAATATTGTAAGTGCATGTGGAAGTGTATTTTTGGGGGTCTGAAACAGACTAACCTACGTGACATTATTTCTTAAGGAAGTAAATTCGTTCGGTAATGGCACTTGAGCAGGCTTCTGGGATGAAGTTTTTTCGTTAACCGAGGGTCCACTGTATATTGTCAAATGATCCAAAGTTCAGAACACTTAACCTGATTCTTTTTTTCCCCTTCTCCCTCTTCCCCTTTCCTCTTTCTCCTTTGGGTTTTCTTTCTTCTGCCTTGGGTATTTGGTCCATTATTATTATTTATATTATTTATTTTTTTCCCCCTGTGTTTTTCTTTTTACCCTATGTGGGCCCCTAGCTCCCTTGCAGTGCTCCTTTGTCTTAGTCTTTGACTGACTCCACTACTACTTTTTCTACCACTACTTTCCTTCTACTTCTCTTGTCCTGTCCCTGTCTGCTGGTCTATATATACTCCCTCCTTCTCTCCTTTCTATTAGTGTGACTTTGTAAATGGGCCAAGTCGGACCTAGACGTCGTGGTAAGCTCCTCTCTCCTATGTGTGGTTTATTTGTGTATTGTTCCAGTCACGGTATTGTGCCTTTTTGTTATTTATCTTCTCTCAAAGACTGCAACAGATCATTTGCATGTCATAACTAACAAGCAAAGTATGTATGGTAGATTAAACAAATCACACTGCATTAGGTTTTTCTAAAATTGTCTTCAATTAATACACATGTATTCACATGAATTAAAATGGCATGGAAAATGAATTTTGTACCAAAACATGTTACGTTAACCCTATTTAAAATAAACGTAAAATTTCAAAGTAGAACTGTCTTAAAATACTTAATGAACTGCATAATTATCTAAGTTTTAGTGAATATGCAATCACCAAATGAAACTTTTGATAATTAGACAGTGCAACAATTGTTTTGAGAAATGTTTGAGCCTTTCTTGTCTATAAAGCAAAGTTCCACAAAACCTACTGTAGTTTATTTCTACCCAACTTCTCTACACTCATCTTTAATTTATTTATTTATTTAGTGAAATAAGTTTAAGCTTGATTTTTAGGAAAGAAAAAAATAGGCTTGCTGAAAAAGTAAAGTTAATAAACTCAGCTTTAAAAAGCACATCTTCAACAATACACAAAACATGAAAGGAAAGAGCAATGTGTGAAGTACATTAGTGTGGCAGGCTGGCTGACTGCCTCTTCAATGTTTAAAATAATACATTTAACCCTTAAACTGTCCAAACGAAGATCTACGTTCACTCGCGTAGCACTCCGAATATTTTGAAAAAAAAAAAAAAAAAAAAATTTTAAATGAAGAGTGCATTTTTTTTTACATGTTATAGGGTAAAAAAAAAATTTAGGGTCAGTACTTACCGAGCTATAAGCCTGTGAAGTTGACGCTGGATGCTCACCTGACGGCAACACTGACTCCTGCCGCTTGCAGAAGTGTTGCCAATATACCTTTTTTTCTCGTTTTTATTTTAATTTATAGATTTTTTGTTCTGATAATTACAATTTATAATAGTTCTTGTGATTTCATAGCCAATCTTTGTTCTGACACTAATATTAGGTACTGAAATAGTCACAATCACACCCATGGGAGAACATTTTCACCTGCTTGGGTCATTTACTATTGTCTAGAAATATATACAAAGTATTTATAGGTCTCTGCAATGTTTTAGACATGCTGGAGTATACCTTGAACCATGGTGTTATGACAAGTGTCAGTAAACTGTTGACAGGCTGGAGTATACCTTGAAGCATGGTGTTATGACAAGTGTCAGCAAACTGCTGACAGGCAGTGACACTTGATAAATGTGCACTCAGAGAACCCTGCTTTATTTGTTTTCACTGTTATACACAAAAATGTTTGTCTATATCTGTCTGTATCTGTGTCTGTCTAGCTCTGCTTATCTGTCTTTCTGTCTGCCTGTGTGTTTGTCTTTCCGTCTGCTTGTCTCACAGTCTCAGAGTGCGGCTCGTAAACATTATTATTATTTTATTATTATTTTATTAACACATCGGCCGATTCCCACCAAGGCAGGGTGGCCCGAAAAAGAAAAACTTTCATCATCATTCACTCCATCACTGTCTTGCCAGAAGGGTGTTTTACACTACAGTTATAAAACTGCAACATTAACACCCCTCCTTCAGAGTGCCGGCACTGTACTTCCCATCTCCAGAACTCAAGTCCGGCCTGCCGGTTTCCCTGAATCCCTTCATAAATGTTACTTTGCTCACACTCCAACAGCACGTCAAGTATTAAAAACCATATGCCTCCATTCACTCCTATCAAATACGCTCACACATGCTTGCTGGAAGTCCAAGCCCTCGCACACAAAACTTCCTTTACCCTCCCTCCAACCTTTCCTAGGCCGACCCCTACCCCGCCTTCCTCCACTACAGATTTATACACTCGAAGTCACTCTGTCTCGTTCCATTCTCTCTACATGTCCAAACCACCTCAACAACCCCTCCTCAGCTCTCTGGACAATCGTTTTGGTAATCCCGCACCTCCTCCTAATTTCCAAACTCCGAATTCTCTGCATTATATTCACACCACACATTGACCTCAGACATGACATCTCCACTGCCTCCAGCCTTCTCCTCGTTGCAACATTCATCACCCATGCTTCACACCCATATAAGAGCGTTGGTATAACTATACTCTCATACATTCCTCTTTACTTCCATGGACAAGGTTCTTTGTCTCCACAGACTCGAAGTGCTCCACTCACCCTTTTCCCTCATCAATTCTATGATTCACCTCATCCTTCATAGACCCATCCGCCGACATGTCCACTCCCAAATATCTGAATACATTCACCTCCTCCATACTCTCTCCTCCAATCTGATATCCAATCTTTCGTCACCTATTCTTTTTGTTATCCTCATCACCTTACTCTTTCCTATATTCACTTTCAATTTTCTTCTTTTACACACCCTACCAAATTCATCCACCAACCTCTGCAGCTTCTCTTCAGAATCTCCCAAAAGCACAGTGTCATCAGCAAAAGCAACTGTGACAACTCCCACTTTGTATTTGCTTCTTTATCTTTTAGCCCAACACCTCTTGCCAAGACCCTCGCATTCACTTCTCTTACAACCCCATCTATAAATATATTGAACAACCACGGTGACATCACACATCCTTGTCTAAGGCCCACTTTTACTGGGAAATAGTCCCCTTCCCTCCTACACACTCTAACCTGAGCCTCACTATCCTCATAAAAACTCTTCACTGCTTTCAGTAACCTTTCTCCTATTCCATACACCTGCAACATCTGCCACATTGCCCCCTATCTACCCTATCATACGCCTTTTCCAAATCCATAAATGCCACAAAAACATCTTTACCCTTATCCAAATACTGTTCACCTATATGTTTCACTGTAAACACTTGGTCTACACACCCCTACCTTTCCTAAAGCCCCTTGTTCATCTGCTATCCTGCTTTCTGTTTTACTCTTAATTCTTTCAATAATAACTCTACCATACACTTTACCAGGTACACTCAACAGACTTATTCCCTATAATTTTTGCACTCTCTTTTGTCCCCTTTGCCTTTATACAAAGGAACAATACACGCTCTCTGCCAATCCCTAGGTACCTTACCTCTTCCATACATTTATTAAATAATAGCACCAACCACTCCAAAATTATATCCCCACCTGCTTTTAACATTTCTATCTTTATCCCATCAATCCCAGCTGCCTTACCCCTTTCATTCTACCCACTGCCTCACGAACTTTCCCTACACCCACAACTGGCTCTTCCACACTCCTACAAGATGTTATTCCTCCTTGCCCTACACACGAAATCACAGCTTCCCTGTCTTCATCAACATTTAACAAATCCTCAAAATATTCTCTCCATCTTCCCGATACCTCTAACTCTCCATTTAATAACTCTCTTCTCCTATTTTTAACTGTCAAATCCATTTGTTCTCTAGGCTTCCTCAACTTATTAATCTCATTCCAAAACTTTTTCTTATTTTCAACAAAATTTGCTGATAACCTCTCACCCACTCTCTCATCTGCTCTCTTTTACATTGCTTCACCACTCTTTTAACCTCTCTTTTCTCTCCATATCTCTTCCCTCCTTGCATCACTTCTACTTTGTAAAAACCTCTCATATGCTAACTTTTCTCCCTTACTACTCTCTTTACATCATCATTCCACCAATCGCTCCTCTTCCTCCCGCACCCACTCGCCTGTAACCACAAACTTCTGCTGAACACACTAACACTACATTTTTAAATCTACCCCATACATTTTCGACCCCATTGCCTACACTCTCACTAGCCCATCTATCCTCCAATAGTTGTTTATATCTTACCCTAACTGCCTCCTCTTTTAGTTTATAAACCTTCACCTCTCTTTTACTTACTGATTCTATTTTCCTTGTATCCCATCTACCTTTTACTCCCACTGTAGCTATAACTAAAAAGTGATCTGATATATCTGTAGCCCCTCTATAAACATGTACATCCTGAAGTCTACTCAACAGTCTTTTATCTACCAATACATAGTCCAACAAACTACTGTCATTACGCTCTACATCATATCTTGTATACTTATTTATCTTCTTTTTCTTAAAATATGTATTACCTATAACTAAACCCCTTTCTATACAAAGTTCAATCAAAGGGCTCCCATTATCATTTACACCTGGCACCCCAAACTTACCTACTACACCCTCTCTGCATGTTTCTCCCACTTTAGCATTTAGGTCCCCTACCACAATTACTCTCTCATTTGGTTCAAAAGTTCCTATACATTCGCTTAACATCTCCCAAAATCTCTCTCTCTCCTCTACACTCCTCTCTTCTCCAAGTGCATACACGCTTATTATGACCCACTTTTCGCATCTGACCCTTATTTTAATCCACATAATCCTTGAATTTACACATTTATATTCCCTCTTTTCCTTCCATAACTGATCCTTCAACATTATTGCTACCCCTTCCTTAGCTCTAACTCTCTCAGATACTCCTGACTTAATCCCATTTATTTCTCCCCACTGAAACTCGCCTACCCCCTTCAGCTTTGTTTCGCTTAGGGCCAGGACATCCAACTTCTTTTCATTCATAACATCGGCAATCATCTCTTTCTTATCATCCGCACTACATCCACGATTATTATTATTATATTATTATATTATAATTAAAAAGAAGCGCTAAACCACAGGGGTCATACAGCTCAGCAGGTTAGGGCAGGATGTTGGGAGAATGGGTTGTAAGAGGGAGAGGGATGATTATTAGGGTATGGAGTGCAGCAGGACAGTGGATAGTGCAGGGAGAGAGGATAGCAAGAGATTGATGTAGAAGGGGGTGAGGGGAGTGCTAGAGGTATAATCTTCAGAGTTTGTGTAGCAAGTCAGTTTGTCAAAAAGTCAACGAGAGAGTCAGGATTAAAGGAAGGCCCATCAGCAAGAAGGGAAGGTAAAGAAAGGGGAGCAGAGCGAAGACGACGGAGGTAAATTCTATGTGCTCGTTGATAGTGGGGGCAGTCCAACAGAATATGGCAAACAGATATTGGAACCTGACAATGCTCACAGAGAGGGACAGGGAGCCTCTCCATGAGATACCCATGAGTAAGATGAGTGTGGCCGATGCGAGGACGGGAGAGAGTAGTCTCCCAACCTCGACATTGGTGACAAGAAGAAGGCCAGAAACCTATACTCGGTTTAATAGAATGAAGTTTGTTAATTAGCAGGTCAGACCAACGTTGTTGCCAATAGGTGCGAAGGTAGGTAGCAATGACCACAAAATAGTCCTTGAATGGAACACGCCTATATGAAACTGGAAGGTTATGTACTGCTGACCGCGCAGCAGTGTCTGCCTGTTCATTGCCCTGTACATCAACATGACCAGGGACCCAGCAAAAAACAATATCTTTGTGTTTGCTAGAGATACGGCATAGCCAAAGTTGGATACAAAGAACTAAGGGGTGAGGTCTATCAAATTTTCGGATAGCCTGTAAAGCACTAAGGGAGTCTGAAATGACCACAAATGGTGACACAGGCATAGATGCAATACGGATAAATGCCACAAGAATGGCATAAAATTCAGCCATAAATATGCTAGCCGAGGATAATAGATGCCCTCGCACGACGCTGTCCGGAAACACTGCTGCGAAACCAACACCGTCTGATGACTTAGAACCATCGGTGTACACTGATATGGCATGGGAATGAGAACGGAAGTGGTCTACAAAAAGAGCGAGAAGCCGCCGTAGGTAGTTGGGCTTTCACGCAAGGCAGAGTAAAAGAACAGACACGGACAGCAGGAACATCCCAAGGGGGTAGGGAAAAGGGAGATGTCACATGAACATAGAAAGGTAGTAGCGGAAGGGAAGACAAGAGCGAATGTAGACGAAGAGAAAAGGGACGAAGTAAACAGGGTCGACGAACAAATAAAGAGCGTCTACTAACATCTGTGACAATCCTATACGTACATGGAAGGATTGCAGAGGGCATGAGAGAGAATATAATAGAGAAGGCAATGTGCATCACGACGATCGGACAAGGATGGAATGTTCGCTTCTACATAGAGGCTCTCAACCGGGAAAGAACGAAATGCACCAAGGCATAAACGTAATCCCTGGTGGTTGATGGGATTAAGGCTGGAAAGAGTAGCAGGGGAGGCGGCTGAATATATCTGGTCACCATAATCGAGTTTCGATAAAATTAGGGCTGAATGCAGGCGAAGGAGAGTTC
>WNWK01035562.1:0-19691 GCA_009830355.1 Cherax destructor | reverse complement strand
AAAATAAAGGACAAATACAAGGCAAAAGAAAAAGAAAAAGAAAAGAAAGAAAACTCAGAGGAGAAAGGATAAAGAGGAGAAGAGGGAAGAGATAGAAGAGGAAGGAATCAGGTTAAGTCACGGGTGTTCTGAAGTTTGGAGCATTTAACAATGTAATGGGAGAGGAAAGCATCAACAGAGACAAAGCCAGGGCTAAGATTCATACAGGGAAAGTTGTGTATAAGGGAGGATTCAACCAGACGGCGACTGTGAAAGTTAGACGTAGGGTAGACAGTTTCATTTTTCCCCCTCTGTGTTCTTGTCCTTACCCTATGTGGGCCGACAGCTTCATTGCAGTGCTCCTTTCCTGAATATGACTGACTTAACTACTACTACTACCACTACTACCTCCATTATTACCCCTCCACCACTTTCTTGTGCCCTTCCCTGTCTACCTGCCTATAAATACCCCTTCTTCCTGTCCTGTGTGTTAGTGTGACTTTGTAAATGGTCCAAGTCGGACCGAAACGTCGTCGTAAGCTCCTCTCTTTTTTATATGTGCGGGTTGTGTGTGTATTGTTCCAGTCACGATATTGTGCCTTTTTTGTTATTTAAGGGGTATGACCTACGATTAGAGGTTACGGGAAATCGACCTGACGACACTGGAAGACAGGAGAGATAGAGGACATGTGATAACGACATATAAAATCCTGAGAGGAATCGACATGGTGGACAGAGACAGAATGTTCCAGAGGTGGGACACAGCAACAAGGGGCCACAGTTGGAAGTTGAAGACTCAGATGAACAACAGGGATGTTAGGAAGTATTTCTTTAGTCACAGAGTTATCAGGAAGTGAAATAGTCTGGGAAGTGATGTAGTGGAGGCAGGATCCATACATAGCTTTAAGGAGAGTATGATAAAGCTCGTGGAGTGGGTAGAGTGACCGAGTAGCGGCCAGTGAAGAGGCGGGGCCAGGAGCTGTGAACTCGACCCTGCAACCACAACTAGGTGAGTACACACACCTGCAGTGTACAGTACAACATCTTGACGTCCAGGTGGATAGATCAATACATCAGACACTGACTGGCACCGCGCCAGTATGCAGACATACGATACTCACCTATGTATATGTGGACCAGTATCGTTAGCTGTCTTAGTGTCTGGCTTTTCGCTGGCTGGGTAGAGAGCGCTTTCAATGCCATTGAGGAAACATGAGACGAAGAGAAGAAGGAATGATTTAGGGGCAGGAATAATAATAACTGGTCAAGGGACAGTAGGAAGAGATGAGAGAGCAAACAAGACCCGTGAGGAAATGCTCTCAGGCAACCGGGAGGTGGAAGGGAGATGATAATAGGAGTTGCAAAGGAACAGCTGAAAGCAGATACAGATACCTGGAGGGAAAAGAAGTGGGAGGGGAGGGAGAGAGAGGGAGAGAAAGAGGGGGGTCACTGATTATCCATGGGCTTTATGAGGCCGAAGAGAGCCTTCCCTTCTCTCACCTCGCCTCCCCAGCCTTCCCTTGCCTCGCCTCCTCAGCCTTCCCTTTCCTCCCCTCGCCTTCTCAGCCTTCCCTTCCCTCGCCTCTCTCCAACCTTCCCTTCCCCACTCTTCACTTCACTTTCAAAAACCTTCATATTATGTCCTAGAATTTGTATTGATAAAGCCACTGGAGGGCGAAACGTCTACTATAAAGATACCCAGATGTTGCACATGTGTCTTAATTTTACATTGTCGGTATTGTATACCATTCTTGTACAAAAACCTTCATCTCTTGCTATTATCACACCATCTCCACTTTTCTGAAACGTTTAATAAACTTTCTTTTATAATGGAATACGATTTTCTCTCTCTCTGTCCTTCTCTCTCTGCCCCTTTCTCTGCCCCTCTCTCTGCCCTCTCTTTCTCTGCCCCTCTCTTTCTCTCTCTGTCCCTCTCTCTATCTGTCCCTCTTTCCTTCTAAGGTCCCTAACTTCATTTACAAGCTAAGAGGTGTAACCTACATCAGCTCATTTAAAGTCCTCTTTATTATACCTTAGACTTTTCATCTTCCCCCGTTCTTCTATGTACTGGACTGACGAAGGCACCGGCTGGCGAACCGTCTCCACCATAAAGGCGCCCAAGTGTTGAAAAACTCTCTTTAGTGTCCTCATCAAAGCTGATCTGACTGTGTATGTAACTGTCGTAGGTAAACATGCTTACTTATTCTATATCATTTACGTAGATCACGAGCAAGGGGCACTAAACGGACACCTGTGACGGGTTATCATGCTTTTTTTCCCCCCTCATATAAGTCGTTTATATATATTACGAAGAAGCGGCCTAAACACACACCCCGGTGAACCATCTTTTTTGACGGGTGTCCAATGCATTGTTTTTTTACCCATTTATACAAACTGCGTTACTTTGTTCCATGATATGATTTCTCCTCCAATAAAGAATGGTGTAAGAATACACAGTATTCTTACACCATTTAAGGCTGTTCCACCTTAAATTCCGTAGTGAAAATAAGTAGTAGGTTCGTAAAGCTAGAACACCCATTTGTAATATTATTCCAGTGCCTAATTGATAAAATTATATTTCTCCAGGTGCCTTCAAACTGAATAAAAAAAATTGATTCTTTCAAGTTTCCCAAAACTGAGATTAGTGTGACTTTGTAAATTAGTGTGACTTTGTAAATGGTCCAAGTCGGACCGAAACGTCGTCGTAAGCTCCTCTCTTTTTTATATGTGCGGGTTGTGTGTGTATTAATTACCTATCGCCCGCTTTCTAAACATAGTAAATCACATTTGACTCACGAAATGGTAATGACACGATTGTAAACAAACAATACAGCGGGTAGGGATAGAACCCGCGGTTCTATCTATCTATGGGCCTACTGGCCCATACAAGGCAGGTCTCTGACCGCGGGTTCTATTCCCGCTCGTGGTATGGTTTATATCACATTTGTATTTTAATGGCCAGTGACTGCATACGTTCCTTCTTACGTTCCTAGAAAACTCTTGAAAAAGTTTCATCAAGTTCCAGTGACTTGTTTCGTTCTTGTCTGTCTGTCCAAGAACCATGTCACTAGTACCTTCGACCATGCAAAAATTCACGACGCTCTAACCCACTGGACCATCCAATCCTACAAAGATCACGCACCCAGCAGAACATAAGAACATAAGAATGGAGGAACACTGCAGAAGGCCTACTGGCCCATACAAGGCAAGTCCATATCAAAACGACCACTACCTAAGAATTTATTCCCGTACTCACGACACCAATCAAACCCAGCCCCTCCCACTCATATATTTGTCCAATCTCTTTTTAAAGCCACCCAAGGTCCTAGCCTCTATCACAGTACTCGGAAGATTGTTCCACGCATCTACAACTCTGTTCGAAAACCAGTACTTGCCTATGTCCTTTCTAAATCTAAATTTATCCAATTTAAATCCGTTATTTCTGGTTCTTACTTGGTTCGATATCCTCAGTATTTTATTAATATCTCCTTTGTTTATGCCCATCATCCACTTGTACACCTCGATGATATCTCCCCTCATTCTACGTCTCTCCAGAGAGTGGAGATTCAACGCTCTAAGTCTATCTTCATACGGGAGATTTCTTATACTGTAAATCATTTTAGTCATTCTTCTTTGTATGTTCTCCAATGAATCTATATCCATCCTGTAGTAAGGAGACCAAAACTGAGCTGCATAATACAAATGAGGTCTCACTAGTGATGTATAGAGCTGTAAAATAACTTTTGGACTTCTGTTGCTTATACTTCTTGAAATAAATCCTAGTAATCTGTTAGCCTTATTGCGCACAATTAGGCACTGTTGTCTTGGCTTTAGATTCCTGCTTACCATGACTCCCAAGTCTTTTTCACATTCTGTATGATCAAGCTCTACTTCACCTAGTTTATAAATTCGAGGATATTTTCATTACCAAGGACTAGTACCTTACACTTGTCCACATTGAACTTCATCTGCCACTTTTCAGACCAAGACATTAATTTGTCCAAATCCTCCTGGAGTTCACTGGTATCCTCCTCAGAATGAATCATACGGCCTATTTTTGTATCATCAGCAAATTTACTCATGTCACTTGCAATTCCTTCATCAAGGTCATTTATGTAAATTATGAACAACAATGGGCCTAAAACTGATCCTTGTGGAACGCCACTAGTGACTAATCCCCATTCAGATTTGACCCCATTAATGGAAACTCTCTGCTTTCTATTGGTAAGCCATGCCTCTATCCATGCTAGAACTTTACCTCCTATACCATGAGCTGCCACCTTTCTTAAGAGTCTCTTGTGAGGTACTCTATCGAAGGCCTTACTGAAATCCAAGTAAACTATATCATATTCTTTATCACTGTCTACTGCCTCAAATGTTTTATTGAAAAACGTCAGTAAATTTGTTAGGCAGGAACGACCTCTCGTGAACCCATGCTGAGATTCATTAATCAAATTATGTTCTTCAAGGTGACTTCTAATAATATCAGCTATAATTGATTCTAATAATTTGCCTACTATAGATGTGAGGCTTATTGGACGGTAATTTGATGGAATTGACTTATCCCTGATTTGAATATAGGAACTACATTAGCTATCTTCCACATCTCTGGCACAATACCAGTTAGGATGGACGTATTAAACACATTTGTTAATGGCTGACTAAGTTCCATCTTGCATTCTTTAAGTACCCTGGAAAACAACTCGTCGGGTCCCGGGACTTATTTTGCTTCAGTTTATCTATCTGTTTGATAACCATGTCCCTCGTGACAGTAATATTAGTTAACTTGAATTCTTCAGGAACTGAATAATTGTTAATTTCTGGAATCTCATTTACGTCTTCTTGTGTAAAGACTGACAAAAATAGTCATTAAATAGAGAACACATTTCCAGTTCGTTATCCGTCAGCTGTCCATTCCCAATTTTCAGAGGTCCTACCTTTTCCCTCACCTTCGTCCTATACACTTGAAAGAACCCTTTTGGATTAGTCTTTGATTCATTAGCAACCTTAATCTCATAGTCACGTTTAGCCTTTCTAATCCCTTTTTTACTTCTCTTTTCAACTGAACATATTGGTCAATAAGGTTAACATCTCCTCTTTTGATGCGCCTATAAATTCCTCTTTTCTCCCCTAATAGATGTTTTAGCCTCCTGTTAATCCATTTGGGATCGTTATTATTTGACCTAAATTCTCTCTGGGGAATAAATATACTCTGTGCACGTTGTACATTATTAAGAAAAAAATCATAAACGCAGATCCCATCGTAATCGTTAGCTAGATTACCCCAGTCGAGATTAGACAGGTGTTCTCTAAGTCTAGTATAGTCGGCAGAGCGAAAATCAGGAACTTTTACCGTATTATCCCTATTCTCGTACTCCCAGGTAATATTAAAAGTAATGGATTTGTGATCACTTGCGCCAAGCTCTTCAGTGATCTCCAGATTATTTACAAGGGTTTCTTTATTTGACAAGACTAGGTCGAGCAAATTATTACCTCTGGTAGGCTCCGTCACACACTGCTTCAGAAAACAGTCCTGAACTACTTCCATAAAGTCACTGGACTCCAGATTACCGGTCAAAGAAGTCCAGTCAATTTGACTAAAGTTAAAATCCCCTACTATCACTACGCTATTGTGTCCAGAAGCCCCAACAATTTCGTCCCAAAGAAGTCTCCCTCTATCGTGATCCAAGCCTGGAGGTCGGCATATCACACCTACAATCAGTTCTTCTTGACCCTCTAGAAACTCTACCCAAACAGATTCTGTTAATGATCCATCTATTTTTATGCCTGTTTTTATGCAGCAATTTATATTTTCTCGTACATATAATGCAACTCCACCCCCCTTCCCATTATATCTATCTACATGGAACAACTTAAACCCCTGAATATGACACTCAGCAATCATATCCCGACTCTTGGTATTATACCATGTTTCAGTTATTGCAATGACATCAAAGTTCCCAGCACATGCTACCAAACGTAATTCGTTAATTTTATTTCTGGCGCTTCGACAGTTAGTGTAAAATACATTGAGATGTATCTTCTTGTGAACCTTTTTCATATTCAGCTTTTGTTTTACACAATTTCTGTTACTATTATTACCCTGTGTTACTCGATTACTGTTATTGTTAAGATTTATGATGTCAAAGCCTGAATCAATATTTTGACCCTCATTATTCACCATTCCTAAACCCATACCTCTAACTAATCCTAGTTTAAAGCACTAACAACATCCTCAACTGAGCTAGAGAGAAATTCTACACCTGCCCTGGATAAGTGAACCCCATCCCTGGCACACACGTCACTTCGGCCATAGAAGTGGTCCCAGTTGTCAATGAATGGGACTGCATTATCCTTACAGCGCCTGTCCAGCCAGCAATTTACACCAATCGCTCTGGACAGCCATTCACCTCCAACACTCCTCCTTGGCAAAACGCCACATATAACAGGGCGCCCCCCCTCTTCCTAATTATGTCTATTGCTGTCCTGTACCTTCTAACTAAATCCTCACTTCTACGCTTGCCCACATCATTGCCTCCAGCACCGAGGGAGATAATAGGATTGATCCCATTACCGTTCATGATGTTGTCAAGCCGGCTAACAATATCCTCCATCCCAGCCCCAGGAAAGCAAACCCTCCGTCTCCTACTCCTATCCTTCAAGCAGAATGCCCCATCCATATACCCAACCTGGCTATCCCCAACAACAACAATGTTCTTACCCTCCCCTGTGTCGTTCGTCGTGACGCTCCCAGTAGCCGACTCACATTCATCGGGCAGCACGGAGAAGGCATTCGATGTTTCCACAGCAGTCTCTTTCTTCTTCATCGTTTCTAACTCTCCATTCGTATTCTTGATCTTCAACTTCGTTCCTTGAAGTCCGGCCACTGCCCAGGTTCCCTTCTTGACCTGAGGACTCACAACAGGAGGACTACTACGAATCCTCCTGTTTTCCTCCGTCAATCGCCGTATCTCAAGCCTCGCTACCCTCAATTCCTCCCCAAGCTGCTGGTAAAGTTGCTCAATGGACGGCATCTTGGTTCACTTCACAGAGCAAAAGTGGTTCAGTCCACAGGTGTTGTACCGTGATCCGAGGACATACGATGGTGTGGGTGCCTCTGAGCTAATTTCATTCTTCTCCCCGTTTGTTGTATTAGCCTCCACAAGCAGTATATATAGTGTTGTAATTATGAACGAGTGGTATTTAATCAATAATAACACTGCGACTAGCCGGGGAATCGAACCCGTATTGAAATTAGCTCTGAGGCACCCACACCATCGTATGTCCTCTGATCAGGGTGGTCTTTGTAGGCTTGGATGGTCCAGTGGTTTAGAGCGTCGTGAATTTTTCCCTGGCTAGTCGCAGTGTTGTTATTGATTAAATACCACTCGTTCGTGGTTACAATACTATATGTGTGTATGTATGTGTGTGTGTGTGTGTGTGTGTGTGTGTGTGTGTGTCCGAATAGGTAAAATTGGTCAATTAGCAAGAACTCATTTAAAATTAAGTCCTTTCTATAATTTTCTTTTATACGTTTAAAGATATAATTTTTCATTTATGTTAATGTAATAATTAACAATTTTGTATCAAAAGAACCTTAGAAAACTTATCTAACCTTATTATAACAAGCGCAATTTAATTTAGCCTAATCCAACTTAATATATTTTAGATAAGTTTTTTTTTTATT
Organism: Cherax destructor; assembly: GCA_009830355.1. Classification (NCBI taxonomy): domain Eukaryota; kingdom Metazoa; phylum Arthropoda; class Malacostraca; order Decapoda; family Parastacidae; genus Cherax; species Cherax destructor. The sequence goes on along the minus strand of WNWK01035562.1, from coordinate 12,025 downwards.
ATTATTAACACATCGGCCGATTCCCACCAAGGCAGGGTGGCCAGAAAAAGAAAAACTTTCATCATCATTCACTCCATCACTGTCTTGCCAGAGGGGTGCTTTACACTACAGTTATAAAACTGCAACATTAACACTCCTCCTTCAGAGTGCCGGCACTGTACTTCCCATCTCCAGAACTCAAGCCGGTTTCCCTGAATCCCTTCATAAATGTTACTTTGCTCACACTCCAACAGCACGTCAAGTATTAAAAACCATATGCCTCCATTCACTCCTATCAAATACGCTCACACATGCTTGCTGGAAGTCCAAGCCCCTCGCACACAAAACTTCCTTTACCCCCTCCCTCCACCCTTTCCTAGGCCGACCCCTACCCCGCCTTCCCTCCACTACAGATTTATACACTCTCGAAGTCACTCTGTCTCGTTCCATTCTCTCTACATGTCCAAACCACCTCAACAACCCCTCCTCAGCTCTCTGGACAATCGTTTTGGTAATCCCGCACCTCCTCCTAATTTCGAAACTCCGAATTCTCTGCATTATATTCACACCACACATTGACCTCAGACATGACATTTCCACTGCCTCCAGCCTTCTCCTCGTTGCAACATTCATCACCCATGCTTCACACCCATATAAGAGCGTTGGTATAACTATACTCTCATACATTCCCCTCTTTACTTCAATGGACAAGGTTCTTTGTCTCCACAGACTCAGAAGTGCTCCACTCACCCTTTTCCCCTCATCAATTCTATGATTCACCTCATCCTTCATAGACCCATCCGCCGACATGTCCACTCCCAAATATCTGAATACATTCACCTCCTCCATACTCTCTCCTCCAATCTGATATCAATCTTTCGTCACCTATTCTTTTTGTTAACCTCATCACCTTACTCTTTCCTATATTCACTTTCAATTTTCTTCTTTTACACACCCTACCAAATTCATCCACAAACCTCTGCAACTTCTCTTCAGAATCTCAAAAAAGAACAGTGTCATCAGCAAAAAGCAACTGTGACAACTCCCACTTTGTATTTGCTTCTTTATCTTTTAGCCCAACACCTCTTGCCAAGACCCTCGCATTCACTTCTCTTACAACCCCATCTATAAATATATTGAACAACCACGGTGACATCACACATCCTTGTCTAAGGCCCACTTTTACTGGGAAATAGTCCCCTTCCCTCCTACACACTCTAACCTGAGCCTCACTATCCTCATAAAAACTCTTTACTGCTTTCAGTAACCTTCCTCCTATTCCATACACCTGCAACATCTGCCACATTGCCCCCTATCTACCCTATCATACGCCTTTTCCAAATCCATAAATGCCACAAAACATCTTTACCCTTATCCAAATACTGTTCACCTATATGTTTCACTGTAAACACTTGGTCTACACACCCCCTACCTTTCCTAAAGCCCCTTGTTCATCTGCTATCCTACTTTCTGTCTTACTCTTAATTCTTTCAATAATAACTCTACCATACACTTTACCAGGTACACTCAACAGACTTATTCCCTATAATTTTTGCACTCTCTTTTGTCCCCTTTGCCTTTATACAAAGGAACAATACACGCTCTCTGCCAATCCCTAGGTACCTTACCCTCTTCCATACATTTATTAAATAATAGCACCAACCACTCCAAAACTATATCCCCACCTGCTTTTAACATTTCTATCTTTATCTCATCAATCCCAGCTGCCTTACCCCTTTCATTCTACCCACTGCCTCACGAACTTCCCTACACCCACAACTGGCTCTTCCACACTCCTACAAGATGTTATTCCTCCTTGCCCTACACACGAAATCACAGCTTCCCTGTCTTCATCAACATTTAACAACTCCTCAAAATATTCTCTCCATCTTCCCGATACCTCTAACTCTCCATTTAATAACTCTCCTCTCCTATTTTTAACTGTCAAATCCATTTGTTCTCTAGGCTTCCTCAACTTATTAATCTCATTCCAAAACCTTTTCTTATTTTCAACAAAATTTGCTGATAACATCTCACCCACTCTCTCATCTGCTCTCTTTTTACATTGCTTCACCACTCTTTTAACCTCTCTTTTTCTCTCCATATACTCTTCCCTCCTTGCATCACTTCTACTTTGTAAAAACCTCTCATATGCTAACTTTTTCTCCCTTACTACTCTCTTTACATCATCATTCCACCAATCGCTCCTCTTCCCTCCGCACCCACTCGCCTGTAACCACAAACTTCTGCTGAACACTCTAACACTACATTTTTAAATCTATCCCATACATTTTCAACCCCATTGCCTACACTCTCACTAGCCCATCTATCCTCCAATAGTTGTTTATATCTTACCCTAACTGCCTCCTCTTTTAGTTTATAAACCTTCACCTCTCTCTTACTTACTGATTCTATTTTCCTTGTATCCCATCTACCTTTTACTCCCACTGTAGCTATAACTAAAAAGTGATCTGATATATCTGTGGCCCCTCTATAAACATGTACATCCTGAAGTCTACTCAACAGTCTTTTATCTACCAATACATATTCCAACAAACTACTATCATTACGCCCTACATCATATCTTGTATACTTATTTATCCTCTTTTTCTTAAAATATGTATTACCTATAACTAAACCCCTTTCTATACAAAGTTCAATCAAAGGGTTCCCATTATCATTTACACCTGGCACCCCAAACTTACCTACTACACCCTCTCTGCATGTTTCTCCCACTTTAGCATTTAGGTCCCCTACCACAATTACTCCTCATTTGGTTCAAAAGTTCCTATACATTCGCTTAACATCTCCCAAAATCTCTCTCTCTCCTCTACCTCCTCTCTTCTCCAGGTGCATACACGCTTATTATGACCCACTTTTCGCATCCGACCCTTATTTTAATCCACATAATCCTTGAATTTACACATTCATATTCCCTCTTTTCCTTCCATAACTGATCCTTCAACATTATTGCTTCCCCTTCCTTAGCTCTAACTCTCTCAGATACTCCTGACTTAATCCCATTTATTTCTCCCCACTGAAACTCGCCTACCCCCTTCAGCTTTGTTTCGCTTAGGGCCAGGACATCTAACTTCTTTTCATTCATAACATTGGCAATCATCTCTTTCTTATCATCCGCACTACATCCACGCACATTCAGACAACCCAGTTTTATAAAGTTTTTCTTTTTCTCGTTTTTAGTAGATTTGTACAGGAGAAGGGGTTACTAGCCCATTGCTCCCGGCATCTTAGTCGCCTCATACGACACGCATTGCTTAAGGAGGAAAGATTCTTTTCCACTTCCCCATGGACAATAGAGAAAATAAAAAGAACAAGAGCTATTAAGAAAAAGAAGAAAAACCTAGATGTGTGTATGTATATATATGCATGTGTATGCCAGTGTAGTGTGACCTAAAGTGTAAGTAGAAGTAGCTAGATATACCTGTTATCCAGCGTGTTTATGAGACAGAAAAAAGATAACAGCAATCCTACCATCATGTAAAACAGTTTCAGGTTTCTGTTTCACAGTCACCTGGCAGGACGGTAGTACCTCCCTGGGTGGTTGCTGTCTACCAACCTACTACCTTAGATAAGTTTACAACAATTTAATAATAAACAAACACAATGAAATATATTTTTTTTTGTTTGGTTCAGAACGATTCTTTGTGAAATTATTGCATACACAAATTTTCGCTTATTGCCTCATTCGGCAAGAAGAGCATTGCTATTTATGCCAAAATCACGTTTTACCTTTTCGGTACGACATATATATATATTAATATTAATATAATATATATACAGTGGTACCTCGAGTTACGAGCTTAATTCATTCCAGAAGGCTGTTCGAGTGCCGATACTGAACGAATTTGTTCTCATAAGGAATAATGTAAATTAGATTAATCCGTTTCAGACCCCCAAAAATACTCTTACAAAAGTATTTACAGAAATACATTTACATAATTGTTCGAGTTGGAAGCTGCTCGTATGTCGAGATACCACTGTATATATATATATATATATATATATATATATATATATATATATATATATATATATATATATATATATATATATATATATATACATATATGTTCCAGCGCCTCAGCGTGGCCATCCAGAGGAAATACATGCTGCATACTGGGCTCGCGTCCGGCTTTGGAGGAGCTGGAGGAGATTCATAATCTTTGATATATTGTACCAATGTATTCATATTCATTTTTGTGTTTTCTGTCAATGTATTCTATCTATTAATAAAGCACTCATATAATATATATAGGGGTGGTAGGAGAAGAAAATATTCAAACAGCTCCGGGGAGAACCTCGAGTTTTCCCTGAGGTACGTTTATCGTCTTCTCTGAGGATGAGGGTCCCCAATAAAGTTCCAGAGGTGGTACCACCCTATATATATGTATATATATATATATATATATATATATATATATATATATATATATATATATATATATATATATATATATATATATATATATATATATATATATATATATATATATATATATATATATATATATATATATATATATATATATATATATATATATATATTCAGTGGACCCCCATTGTTCGTATTGATCCAAACTCGCCCTTTTATGTAAGTGTATTTTTTTTATTAAATGCTTTTATAAGTGTATTTTTGGGGGTCTAAAAGGACTAGTCTACTTTACATTATTCCTTATGGGAATAAATTCGTTTGGTAATGGCACTTGAACAGCATTCTGGAACGAAAAAATAACGTTAATGTTGCAGTTTTATAACTGTAGTGTAAAGCACCCCTCTGGCAAGACAGTGATGGAGTGAATGATGATGAAAGTTTTTCTTTTTCAGGCCACCCTGCCTTGGTGGGATTCGGCCGATGTGTTAATAAAAAATAAAAAATATATATATATATATATATATATATACATGTATATAGATTATATGTATAGATTATTTTCATTAATCGTTTAGTTTAAATGATTTACCTGGTTAGTTAAATACCTTCCTCAAACTTCTATCTATTATGCCTGCGTACAGTCCATGCTAAAAGGACACGAAGTAGTCGGAAAAAAAGTGTTTAAGTGGAGATAAAGGATAAGCCAGGAATATGTAGACACAGGTGTGCATCAGGTGGGTATCTTTCCCACAGCAGACTTTTAAACTGTGTTAAGGTGGTGCTGCCACTGTGTTAAGGTGGTGCTGCCACTATGTTAAGGTGGTGCTGCCACTGTGTTAAGGTGGTGCTGCCACTGTGTTAAGGTGGTGCTGCCACTGTGTTAAGGTGGTGCTGCCACTGTGTTAAGGTGGTGCTGCCACTATGTTAAGGTGGTGCTGCCACTGTGTTAAGGTGGTGCTGCCACTGTGTTAAGGTGGTGCTGCCACTATGTTAAGGTGGTGCTGCCACTGTGTTAAGGTGGTGCTGCCACTGTGTTAAGGTGGTGCTGCCACTGTGTTAAGGTGGTGCTGCCACTGTGTTAAGGTGGTGCTGCCACTGTGTTAAGGTGGTGCTGCCACTGTGTTAAGGTGGTGCTGCCACTGTGTTAAGGTGGTGCTGCCACTGTGTTAAGATGGTGCTGCCACTGTGTTAAGGTGGTGCTGCCACTGTGTTAAGGTGGTGCTGCCACTGTGTTAAGGTGGTGCTGCCACTGTGTTAAGGTGGTGCTGCCACTGTGTTAAGGTGGTGCTGCCACTGTGTTAAGGTGGTGCTGCCACTGTGTTAAAGTGGTGCTGCCACTGTGTTAAGGTGGTGCTGCCACTGTGTTAAGGTGGTGCTGCCACTGTGTTAAGGTGGTGCTGCCACTGTGTTAAGGTGGTGCTGCCACTGTGTTAAGGTGGTGGTGCCACTGTGTTAAGGTGGTGGTGCCACTGTGTTAAGGTGGTGCTGCCACTGTGTTAAGGTGGTGCTGCCACTGTGTTAAGGTGGTGCGTTGAATATTTAGCGAGTTACATAGTAAACGGGGGAGATTATCCACCACTGTGTTGTGGATAATGACGCCTCTACATTCCCGTCATCACTAAATGATACTCACAGATATTATTTAGAGTTTTTAGACCCTAGAAAACTTCTGCTTATCTCCTGTCATCTAATTGTGTTTTTTTCTGCTTACCCGGCAGCGTTGTTCGCCTCGTGCTTACCCGGCAGCGTTGTTCGCCTCGTGCTTACCCGGCAGCTTTGTTCAGCTCGTGCTTACCCGGCAGCGTTGTTCGGCTCGTGCTTACCCGGCAGCGTTGTTCGGCTCGTGCTTACCCGGCAGCGTTGTTCAGCTCGTGCTTACCCGGCAGCGTTGTTCAGCTCGTGCTTACCCGGCAGCGTTGTTCGCCTCGTGCTTACCCGGCAGCGTTGTTCGCCTCGTGCTTACCCGGCGGCGTTGTTCAGCTCGTGCTTACCCGGCAGCGTTGTTCAGCTCGTGCTTACCCGGCAGCGTTGTTCAGCTCGTGCTTACCCGGCAGCGTTGTTCGCCTCGTGCTTACCCGGCAGCGTTGTTCGGCTCGTGCTTACCCGGCAGCGTTGTTCGGCTCGTGCTTACCCGGCAGCGTTGTTCAGCTCGTGCTTACCCGGCAGCGTTGTTCAGCTCGTGCTTACCCGGCAGCGTTGTTCGCCTCGTGCTTACCCGGCAGCGTTGTTCGGCTCGTGCTTACCCGGCAGCGTTGTTCGCCTCGTGCTTACCCGGCAGCGTTGTTCGCCTCGTGCTTACCCGGCAGCGTTGTTCGGATCGTGCTTACCCGGCAGCGTTGTTCGGCTCGTGCTTACCCGGCAGCGTTGTTCGGCTCGTGCTTACCCGGCAGCGTTGTTCGCCTCGTGCTTACCCGGCAGCGTTGTTCAGCTCGTGCTTACCCGGCAGCGTTGTTCGCCTCGTGCTTACCCGGCAGCGTTGTTCAGCTCGTGCTTACCCGGCAGCGTTGTTCGCCTCGTGCTTACCCGGCAGCGTTGTTCAGCTCGTGCTTACCCGGCAGCGTTGTTCAGCTCGTGCTTACCCGGCAGCGTTGTTCTGCTCGTGCTTACCCGGCAGCGTTGTTCGCCTCGTGCTTACCCGGCAGCGTTGTTCTGCTCGTGCTTACCCGGCAGCGTTGTTCGGCTCGTGCTTACCCGGCAGCGTTGTTCGGCTCGTGCTTACCCGGCACCGTTGTTCGGCTCGTGCTTACCCGGCAGCGTTGTTCGCCTCGTGCTTACCCGGCAGCGTTGTTCAGCTCGTGCTTACCCGGCAGCGTTGTTCAGCTCGTGCTTACCCGGCAGCGTTGTTCGCCTCGTGCTTACCCGGCAGCGTTGTTCGGCTCGTGCTTACCCGGCAGCGTTGTTCGGCTCGTGCTTACCCGGCAGCGTTGTTCGCCTCGTGCTTACCCGGCAGCGTTGTTCAGCTCGTGCTTACCCGGCAGCGTTGTTCAGCTCGTGCTTACCCGGCAGCGTTGTTCGGCTCGTGCTTACCCGGCAGCGTTGTTCAGCTCGTGCTTAGCCGGCAGCGTTGTTCAGCTCGTGCTTACCCGGCAGCGTTGTTCAGCTCGTGCTTACCCGGCAGCGTTGTTCAGCTCGTGCTTACACTGCTGTGTTGTTCTGCCTCTGCTTACACAGCTGTGTTGTTCTGCCTCTGCTTACACAGCTGTGTTGTTGTGCCTCTGCTTACACTGCTGTGTTGTTCTGCCTCTGCTTACACTGCTGTGTTGTTCTGCCTCTGCTTACACTGCTGTGTTGTTCTGCCTCTGCTTACACAGCTGTGTTGTTCTGCCTCTGCTTACACTGCTGTGTTGTTCTGCCTCTGCTTACACTGCTGTGTTGTTCTGCCTCTGCTTACATAGCTGTGTTGTTCTGCCTCTGCTTACACTGCTGTGTTGTTCTGCCTCTGCTTACACTGCTGTGTTGTTCTGCCTCTGCTTACACTGCTGTGTTGTTCTGCCTCTGCTTACACTGCTGTGTTGTTCTGCCTCTGCTTACACTGCTGTGTTGTTCTGCCTCTGCTTACACAGCTGTGTTGTTCTGCCTCTGCTTACACTGCTGTGTTGTTCTGCCTCTGCTTACACAGCTGTGTTGTTCTGCCTCTGCTTACACAGCTGTACTCACCTAGTTGTGCTCACCTAGTTGTGGTTGCAGGGGTCGAGTCAAAGCTCCTGGCCCCGCCTCTTCACTGGCCGCTACTGGGTCACTCTCCCTGCGCCATGAGCTTTATCATACCTCTGCTTAAAGCTATGTATAGAGCCTGCCTCCACTACATCGCTTCCTAAACTATTCCACTTCCCGACAACTCTGTGACTGAAGAAATACTTCCTAACATCTCTGTGATTCATCTGAGTCTTCAACTTCCATCTGTGTCCCCTTGTTGTTGTGTCCCATCTCTGGAACATTCTGTCTCTGTCCACTTTGTCAATTCCTCTCAGTATCTTATATGTTGTTATCATGTCTCCCCTATCTCTCCTGTCCTCCAGTGTCGTCAGGTCGATTTCCCTTAACCTCCCCTCGTAGGACATACCCCTTAGCTCCGGGACTAGTCTTGTTGCAAACCTTTGCACTTTCTCGAGCTTCTTCACATGCTTGGCTAGGTGTGGGTTCCAAACTGGTGCTACATACTCCAATATGGGCCTAACGTACACAGTGTACAGGGTCCTGAACGATTCTTTATTAAGATGTCGGAATGCTGTTCTTAGGTTTGCTAGGCGCCCATATGCTGCAGCAGTTATTTGGTTGATGTGCGCCTCAGGAGATGTGTCTGGTGTTATACTCACCCCAAGATCTTTTCCTTGATTGAGGTTTGCAGTCTCTGGCCCCTAGGCTGTACTCCGTCTGCGGTCTTTTTGCCCTTCCCCAATCTTCATGACTTTGCACTTGGTGGGGTTGAACTCCAGGAGCCAGTTGCTGGACCAGGCTTGCAGGCTGTCCAGATCCCTTTGTAGTTCTGCCTGGTCCTCGTCCGATTGAATTCTTCTCATCAACTTCACATCATCTGCAAACAGGGACACTTCGAGTCTATTCCTTCCGTCATGTCGTTCACAAATACCAGAAACAGCACTGGTCCCAGGACTGACCCCTGTGGAACCCCGCTCGTCACCGGCGCCCACTCGACACCTCGCCACGTACCATGACTCGCTGCTGTCTCCCTGACAGGTATTCTCTGATCCAATGTAGTGCCTTCCTGTTACCCCTGCCTGGTCCTCCAGCTTCTGCACTAATCTCTTGTGTGGAACTGTGTCAAACGCCTTCTACAAATCCAAGAATATGCAATCTACCCACCCCTCTCTCTCTTGCCTTATCGCTGTCACCCTGTCGTAGAACTCCAGTAGGTTTGTGACACAGGATTTCCCGTCCCTGAAACCGTGTTGGCCGTCGTTGATAAGCTCATTCCTTTCTAGGTGCTCAACCACCCTTCTCCTGACTATCTTCTCCATGACCTTGCATACAATACATGTCAGTGACACTGGTCTGTAGTTTAGTGCTACGTTCCTGTCTCCTTTTTAAAATTGGAACTACATTTGCTGTCTTCCAAACCTCAGGTAGTTGCCCTGTTTCGATAGATGTGTTGAAGATCGTTGTTAGGGGTACACATAGCTCCTCTGCTCCTCTCTCAGGACCCATGGAGAGATGTTATCTGGCCCCATCGCCTTTGAAGTATCTAGCTCGCTTAGTAGCCTCTTCACTTCCTCCTCATTTGTGTGTATTGTGTCCAGCACTTGATGGTGTACCCTACCTTCCTCCTTTCTGGAGGCCCTTCTATCTCCTCTGTGAACACCTCTTTGAATCTCATGTTGAGCTCCTCACACACTTCCCGGTCATTTCTTGTGACCTCCTCCTACCTTCCTCAGCCTGATCACCTGGTCCTTGACTGTTGTTCTCCTCCTGATGTGGCTGTACAGCAGCTTTGGGTCAGATTTGGCTTTTTCTGCTATGTCATTCTCGTACTGTCTTTGGGCCTCCCTTCTGATCTGTGCATATTCATTTCTGGCTCTACGACTGCTCTCCTTATTCTCCGGGTTCTTTGCCTTCTGTACCTCTTCCATTCCCTTGCACACTTGGTTTTGGCTTCCCTGCACCTTTGGGTGAACCATGGGCTCATCCTGTCTTTTTCGCTTCTCCTGTTACCCTTGGGTATAAACCTCTCCTCAGCTTCCTTGCAAATTGTTGTCATATATTCCATCATCTCGTCTACTGACTTCCCTGCCATCTCTCTGTCCCACTGAACTCTGTGCAGGAAGTTCCTCATGCCCACATAGTCACCTTTCTTGTAGTTTGGCTTCATTTGTGCAGCCCTTCCTGCTTCCTCCACTTGTAACTCTACTATGTATTCGAAACTTAGAACCATATGATCACTGGCCCCAAGGGGGCTTTCAAGTGTGATGTCCTCAATATCTGCACTACTCAGGGTGAATACTAGGTCCAGTCTCGCTGGTTCGTCATTTCCTCTCTCTCTGGTAGTGTCCCTTACGTGTTGGTACATGAGATTTTCCAGTACCACCTCCAGCATCTTAGCCCTCCACGTTTCTTGGCCCCATGTGGCTCCAAGTTCTCCCAATCAATTTCCTTATGGTTGAAGTCACCCATGATCAGTAGCTTCGTTTCTCGCGCGAGCCCTTCTGGCCACTTCTGCCAGAGTGTCAATCATCGCTCTGTTACTCTCATCATTTCTCTTGCCTTGGCCTCCTGCTGTTCTGTGGTGGGTTATACATCATGCAATTACACCTTGGGACCTCCAGACTGTGGCATCCCTACTATGGGAATCCCCAGCTTCTCCCCCGTCTCCTCTCTCCATCTCGTCAAAATCCCATCGGTTTGATCAGCAGTGCCACTCCTCCACCCCCTCTGTTCCCCTCTGTCTTTCCTCAGGATCTGGTATCCCATTGGAAAGATGGCATCTGTTATCATACCTGTGAGCTTGGTTTCTGTGAGAGCTGTGTTGTTGTGCCTCTGCTTACACTGCTGTGTTGTTCTGCCTCTGCTTACACTGCTGTGTTGTTCTGCCTCTGCTTACACAGCTGTGTTGTTCTGCTCTGCTTACATGCTGTGTTTGTTCTGCTCTGCTTACACTGCTGTGTTGTTCTGCCTATGCTACACTGCTGTGTTGTTCTGCCTCTGCTTACACTGCTGTGTTGTTCTGCTCTGCTTACACTGCTGTGTTGTTCTGTTCTCCTGCTTACACAGCTGTGTTGTTCTGCCTCTGCTTACACTGCTGTGTTGTTCTGCTCTGCTTACACTGCTGTGTTGTTCTGCCTCTGCTTACACAGCTGTGTTGTTCTGCCCCTGCTTACACAGCTGTGTTGTTCTGCCTCTGCTTACACTGCTGTGTTGTTCTGCCTCTGCTTAACAGCTGTGTTGTTCTGCCTCTGCTTACACTGTGTGTTGTCTGCCTCTGCTTAGACTGCTGTGTTGTTCTGCCTCTGCTTACACTGCTGTGTTGTTCTGCCTCTGCTTACACTGCTGTGTTGTTCTGCCTCTGCTTACACTGCTGTGTTGTTCTGCCTCTGCTTACACACCTGTGTTGTTCTGCCTCTGCTTACACTGCTGTGTTGTTCTGCCTCTGCTTACACAGCTGTGTTGTTCCCGCCCCTGCTTACACTGCTGTGTTGTTCTGCCTCTGCTTACACAGCTGTGTTGTTCTGCCTCTGCTTACACTGCTGTGTTGTTCTGCCTCTTCTTACACTGCTGTGTTGTTCTGCCTCTGCTTACACTGCTGTGTTGTTCTGCCTCTGCTTACACTGCTGTGTTGTTCTGCCTCTGCTTACACTGCTGTGTTGTTCTGCCTCTGCTTACACTGCTGTGTTGTTCTGCTCTGCTTACACTGCTGTGTTGTTCTGCCCTGCTTACACTGCTGTGTTGTTCTGCCTCTGCTTACACGCTGTGGTGTTCTGCCTCTGCTTACACTGCTGTTGTTCTGCCTCTGCTTACACTGCTGTGTTGTTCTGCCTCTGCTTACACTGCTGTGTTGTTCTGCCTCTGCTTACACTGCTGTGTTGTTCTGCCTCTGCTTACACTGCTGTGTTGTTCTGCCTCTGCTTACACTGCTGTGTTGTTCTGCCTCTGCTTACACAGCTGTGTTGTTCTTTCCTCTGCTTACACAGCTGTGTTGTTTTG